>JAAEAF010003829.1:0-99737 GCA_011037195.1 Triatoma infestans | reverse complement strand
AAATTATTGAAGTAATATTATAGTACCCGTGTAGTACTATAGTTATAATGTAATATTACAGTTCAAATTATTGAAGTAATATTATAGTACCCGTGTAGTACTATAGTTATAATGTAATATTACAGTTCAAATTATTGAAGTAATATTATAGTACCCGTGTAGTACTATAGTTATAATGTAATATTACAGTTCAAATTATTGAAGTAATATTATAGTACCCGTGTAGTACTATAGTTATAAGGTAATATTACAGTTCAAATTATTGAAAACAAAGTACGGATTTGATTTGGATGAGATGTAGCGGATGTATTGGCAAGTGTGGAATCCCAATGAGCATCATTTTCAAGTAGATTCAATTCTTGGCAGGCTTCACGATATGTTGTACATAAATGGCCATCAATGGTTTTTATGAATTGGTGAGAAATTTTATGTACACTGCAAAATCATTTCACACACACAGTTTTTATTTACATTCAATAACATGCCACGACCTAGATCCAGAGTATCCTAGGTATAAACTGTATTTGCTTTGTGCAAGTCTGTGTTATCACAGTGTTTTGACAAAAACATCCTGATGATGGGCGAACGCCCGAAACTATAAAAAGGATCAGGCTAACTCGGAAAATATCTCTGATACATTAGTAACATTGTTAGAATTCCAAATGTGAAGAAAATCAGTTAACCGGAAGTGCGAGTTTACAGAATAGGTTTTTGAGTTTTTTGAGGTGAATTTTTCCAAAAACGGCCACAACGATTTCCTTTAAACTTGGAGTGGCTCAGTGAACAATCGATTTGGTGCATATCGCACATGTAATATGTTAAATTACTGCACTTATAAAACATTACTTTTCTATCTGAAACATTTTTCTGTAAACATGGATTTTTTTGGAGGATACTGGGGGAACTGAGCATACTGAGCTCCATTCTATAATCTCATTTCAATACAATGGATAGTACCATTTCTTGGGGGAATTTAAAGGAGCTTAATATTTAGAACAAAATTTGTTAAATCAGATAGTCGTGTGATTATTTTCACTCCAGGTTTTTGTTTCAGCAAGGAAATTCAAAGCCACCGATAATCGCTAGGCTTCTAATTGCGAGTCTGTTCTGATCTGTTTTTTTTTTTCACTATCAGAAATTTTGTAACAGACTACTAGTGGAAAGATATGGCAGCTATAGTGTGATATCCTTCTAGCGAATCATAACAGCGGGATTCAACCTAGGGCAAGCAATCGTCCCTGTTATATCCTGCTAAAAGCTTCCTCTTCCTGTATACTGAATATGGAATGCAGTAAGGCCTTGTGCAGTACAGCACAGTATTGTTATGCACAGTGGTTTGTGTGCCCCTCCACCTCCTTCTTGGCCAAAGCTCCCCTACTACATCATGTTTGCGTACGAACTCCTGATAACAATGGAAGAATTTATTATGGTTGTGTTGGGTTATTGGTTTGGCCGATAGGTTTCGTGAGTGTGCTGCCACACCTCTCTCTATTCTACACACTCAGTGTACTTTAATATAACCTTCCTCCCACGTAGCTGATTTGATTTATATTTACAAATTTTATAAACCAATTGTATTTGAAAAAAGATTTACTGAATTCGTTTCGCATTTTGGTTACCAGAGAGAGAAAGAAAACAGAAAGAGAAAGAGACAAGCATCAGTTTTATTGTTTCGAGAATGTATAAACGAATTTCGCCTTCAGGTTGTCAAACGCCGCTTACAAAACTATTGTATACATACCAATATTCAGTTATGAGATAAAGAAATATTTAGTTCAGCAAATATGGAGAGTAAATTAATTTAACAGAAGAGTAGACTCTAATTATGTTATTAAGGGTGAGATAAATTGAGTCCATGATGCATACGGTGAGGAGGAGTTTGGGAGGAGAGTAAGACCAAGTTGTTCACCCGTAAGAAAATCCTTGAAAAGATGCAAAATTACGTTGTTTATACAAGATGGGAGTAGTGAGGACTGGCTTCACTGTCTGGCTGTAGATTATCCCTAATCTTACACTCTCCGCTCTTGAGTCTTTAGTGATCGAGAGGATAACGAAAGGAACCCATCTCCGAATAGCTAGGGAGGGAATTAAAAAGGAAGGTGAATTGTGGGAATACCTGCCAGCCAGATTCCCATTCTGGAACTTCCAATGGGATGACATATTCTCAGGAAAAACATGTTTGTAAAAAATTTCTCCACGATCCTGAGTAACGAAGAGAGTGGACAATGAATCCGCTTTGAATCTTACTAGTATCGGCCATTATATGGTTATCGTATGATGGGTCGAAGACCCCTGAAGGGAAGGGGCTAGAATGTAGAAGTCTCAAAACCAGGCACTCCCAAGTCTCTAGGCAAGTTTCCCAACATCTTCTAGGCGGAAATTTATACAATTGGATGTTAAGTAGAGACAACCATTAAAACATTGAGAGCTCAAAGGTTATCAATTCAAGAATCGTATATGAATGCTTCGGCAAAGTTAATGATCTGGCCAGAAATAATAGAGTTATTCCTTGTGGGTGCCATGTCAGGTTGGCGTAGAAGGTGAAGATGACTTCACACTATGGCAAGGAAAGATATACCGATTCCTCCCTGCATAAGGCGTGAACGCTGTTATGGAATGAACGACCGGGTCTCTCGAAGAAGAGGTCAGAATTTCTTAAAGAAATATACCTTGCTATAGACTGCCATGCCCTCTACGATCACAATTAAATTCGCCCAATGACGATGCCGGAAGATATTATTCACAACTGTATTTTGACTTTTTGCTGATCTGAAGTTATCACTTCAACAATCGTATATGAATGCTTCGGCAAAGTTTAGACTGCCGAACTGTTGTAATCTGATCTTTGTAAACAAAATAAAAATACACTTGCCTCATATTTAGAACATATACTTCCAGTGATAACTCAATTTCCAAATTTTGATAAACCATTTTATGTTTCTGCAAAAATAGAGTTGTAATATCTTCCGGCATCGTCTTTGGACGAATTTCGTTGTGATAAAGATGTAAATTATAATAAAATTCCAATAGTTTAATTTGACGGAACATTTAACAACTAACCAAGGAGAAGTTGATCCAGTGGAGAGTTAGTGCATTCTAAATGGATGAGTGATGGGTTCGGATGGGTTTAGCGGTATTGGTTGTGAGTGATTGAGTTTTTAGTATTGCGAAGGGTGTGGCTAGAGAAAGAGAGTGTGTGTGTTTCACATCCACTCTCATGAACCTAATAACTCAAACCCACCTAGCAGAGTGAGGTATACCCATTCTGTGGGTTAAATTTTGGGGAGAACCGATCTATCGCTCTCCATCTTTCTCTCTCCCACCACACTGGGGGCACTTCTCCCGCACCGCTAGGAGAGAGCGCTGCCAAGTACGACGAAAATGTCGATAACTCATTTCCTCTGTTGTGGTAGGCTTAACGCGCGCGCCTTCTGTACACAGCGCGTGCGCGTACGTATAAAATGTCTATCTCTTGGTTGCGTTACAGCCGTCTGTGGCATTTCTTTTCTCTCTCTCTCTCTCACTCCTGTCTGTCCACTGTTCGTACAAATAAGGAAATTATATCTGTCACAAAGTATAGATTTATTTTTTAATGAAAGTGATTTACCTTTACATTGCTTCTTAAAAAAATAAAATTGTAGACGCTGTAAGTTGCTAGTTCTGTGCCTGGGTAGCAACTGGCAATCTGATGTTTACGGGAAAATCTGTTAACTGCAGGTTACTCTTTACTGATTTTTTCATTTATTACATTTTCCGTGACCTTCTCGAAAAAAAGTAAGGCCTGCAATTTTTCGTTGATACAATTTGTCGAGAAAATTGATTAGATTTTTGATTGAAATACCTTTTCAATGGAAACTACGGATCACTATAATTTTTCAAACAATTAAAAAGTTGCAAAAATACTGAGTATGGAGAAAATTTGTCAATAAGAAGAAGAGAGGACAAAATACAAAGGATTTAGCGAAGGTCCACCGAGTGCGCGCGAACAAAACCTTTCAAAAAAGAAAAAAAAATCTCAGCAAGTTTTTTCCCGTATGAGCAACCCCCTCCCTCCTGTCTCACACACAAAGGTTTCCGGCACCATCAACCGGATTTGCAAATTTTTTCCTTTCTACACACATAAATGCATTTATTTGAAACATTTTTTGAATTTATTTTGAGGGGGTTCCTGGGGGGTGGGGGTGGGGGAGCGCAACGTGCCAAGAAATGCTTACATTCACTTCACTGCATGTGTTTCTATCGCCTATATAATATAAATGCTTTGTAGGGTTGGTTTACTGATATTGCTGCTTTCCTCTGCATTAACAAAGTAATCACTTCATCTGCTCTGTATCTTCTTTGGGTACATGTTCCCAAAAACCTCTGTGGCAGGTCAGTCTAATTTCCAGTTTAAAGAAACTTTGTCAATTTTATAATTGTATTAACTGGAGTGAAAGAAAGTTATGTGAGTGTTTCACACCAGCGTTTTAATTACCTCTACATAACAAACTTTCTTGCAGACTGGGGGGGGGGGGGTAATACTAATAAAAACATTAATAAAAAGAATTATTTAGATATTAAAATGTCAAATGTCAAATTTTACTCCACTTTATTATAAAAATTGCGAAGTAACAAAACTAAAAATAAAAACATACATTTGTATGCAATAGTTGCATAAAGGAAACAATCATTGATGGCCTTGGATTTAAATATATAGATAGCATTTGCAGTATCACAATTTTAGTATCCATTGAATATTTCAACATACAACCGATGACAGAGTTAATCCTATGATGTTCTTTTTAATTATTTTGTAGAAATCGTAAAAAAATAATTAGTAAAACCCCGTCATCAATAAAATATTTAATTCGTAACTAACGTCAAAGTTGTAAAACCTTTTTTCTTTTTCTTTTTTTTTATTGAGTGAAATTAATGAAAACTTAATATTGGTCATTTTGCTCCAGTTTTCTTCCTTTTCCACTAATTTCCAATTCCTGTCTCGGCAGCTCTATCATTAGTTTTAATTTTAATTATATTTTGGATGGTAATTATCTACTTTGAAGAAAACAGATGTTAAAAAAATGACAACTCTATAAATTTTCGATAAACGCATCGATTATTTCATCCCCTCACGCTCTCTAACTCCGTGTTAACAAAAATATATATAAATACAAACAATAGCACTAACGTTCTATATATATATGATCATCAGTTTTATTTGGAACATTTTTTTTTCTTCAGGAAATTAGTGGGTTTGGAGGAACGTTCTTTTCAAGTGGTATAATAGAAAGTGGCAAGATTAAGATTGTTGAAAACGTCACAACTTCATAAGGAACCCCTGCCTAAACTCCACGTTTCCAGAATATGTTTCCAATAAAAGTGCAATTTGGGCGATTAGCTCCACTTTTAAAGAAAATCCTTGTAGTCGTTTAAAAAAAAAAAACTCTGAAACATTTCCTGTTAAGCAATTTTTTCACATTTTATCAAAAATGCTTTTAATACCTTCATATTATACGTATAAGTGGTAGTTTAGGGAAGCTTAATGTTACTGCCCCCCCCAGAACCCCCCTAAAAGACAATTTCCTGTGAAAACATTTTAAATAAAAGTGAGAGTCAAATTCATATATGTTAGACAAAGTTTAGAAAAAAAGTCTTGTAGACGATCCGCAGTACTTCTCCATCAGCTGTAAGAGAAAGTAAAAACTGTAGTAAAGTGAGTGTTAGAAAATCTTTGGAAAACAACTACTTCATACAAAAGT
Organism: Triatoma infestans; assembly: GCA_011037195.1. Taxonomy (NCBI): domain Eukaryota; kingdom Metazoa; phylum Arthropoda; class Insecta; order Hemiptera; family Reduviidae; genus Triatoma; species Triatoma infestans. The sequence goes on along the minus strand of JAAEAF010003829.1, from coordinate 93,999 downwards.
TGTTGGAAAACTTCAAGCCAAAAGGTCGTATTTCCGTTGGAAGAATTTTAATGTATAATTGTCGTATCCGCTATACAACACAGGTACAAACTTTGATGAGTTTCTTTTTCCTGGCAGTTTGTACTGTTATCGACAAATTGTCAAGAATTGTTTATCTTTTATGCTGAGTTGGAAAACATTATGATCGGCCATAATGTCTCTTATAAAAGACAATAACCAAGAAGAAAGCTTTTATATGTATGACGAGATGTTTTCCGGTTTCGGGCGTTCGCCTACCTTCACAAAACGGTGATAACAGACTTTCAAAGAGCAAAAATCAGTTTATACACTAATGTATTTTATTAGTTATTTCATTTTTATTAGTATTTTATAGTTTATTATTTATGTATATTTTGTAATTACATATTATTATATTTATGTGTAGTTTATTATTAGTTTTATTTTTACTGGAATAGATATTTATATTTTATTAGCATGTATTATATTAGTTTATCCACTGATTTTGCTCCGTGTAAGCCTATGTTATCGCACTGTTTTATCAAGACATTTGATGGTGTGCGAAACCGGTCGACGACCACAAAATAAAGCACGCTATCACGGAAAATATCTCTGATGCTTTCCAGCTCTGCGAACCTAACTACAAAGATATATATGTCTTTGAATTATTCCTAAAAGAGTAGATGTTTTTCTAGTTGTGTGTAATAATATATCAAGACAGCCAGCCTTGTTCTGAATTCAGAATCTAAGCTATTTTTATTTGTAGATGCCTATTTAATTAATTTTAAATTTGAAATTAATCTATTTCCTCAAAAAGTAACTTTTTAATTTTTTTTTTTGTTTTATATAGTATTGTTATATATACTCTTTCGTCTTTATCGTTCAATTCCGGAATGGTTCGACCATGTTCGGGTATCAAACTGGCTACATTTAAGGATGAAGAAACCAAAAGATTGTCCCCTCCAAAGACATTTTAAATGAGAGTGGGGCAGATACTACTGGGAAAAAAAGTATTTGTATGAGGAGAAGTGGGGGGAAAACAAAGTAGGATCGCTGTGACCAGCAAAGAGTATATTCACTCGCGTTGGAAGAGTTTAATACAACGGTACGGGAGAATGCACCGATCATTGTGTACAAGGCGACCGGACTAGAGGTTTGTCTGTCTGTCTCTCTCTTAGGTCGCGTAGTGTGTCGTTTAATAGCTAGAAGAGAGCTTCCAACAATGTATGTGTGTGTCTATGTAGATAGTATACCCACACTCTGAGCACTAGGTATATAGAAGTCAGGTGAACGGACCTCTCAAGGACGTACACATTGGCTGCTCACCCGCTAGAGGGAGAACTCTGCGCTTCCACTTCCTCTACCTCGTCACTGTATGTGTGTGTAGGAGCTTCTACAACCAGCTGTAGTCCTGATCTCACAGCTGGCGGTCCCGCTCTCTCCATACACAACAATGCACACGAACTCTCAGGCCAAAGACCATCATCATCCTTCCCGATCATTGAGCCCGTCTTATTTTTTATTACTTAATAATAATCCATTTTTTATTAAAAAGTATTTATTTGTTAGTATAATTCTTTTCTTCTGTTATTAATCAATCGTTGTTTTACTTTCTCCTCCTCTTGGAGGTACTGCGACCGAATATATGCGAAAGGTGTTAATACGGAAATACTTCTGTTATTGCCCCCTGTGTGAGGACAAGAAAATCTGGTGTGAAACATTCACACGACTTTTTCTTACTGCACTTCCTGAGCGTCCACTCTTCTTTCGGAAGCGCGGTTGCCATTCAGGGCACCACCTTGCATTCTTCCATTCTTTTCACGTGGCCTTACCACACGAGTATTCTTTCGAAGTCTCGTTCAACTATATCTTCCTCTATTTGAACTATTGCCCTAATAAGGCTGTTCCTAGCTTTACTCTCGAAAACTGCTCTGCGGATCTTCTCCAATGGTCCATTTCGGTGACCCTCACTATCTCGCATGCGCTTGGTTTGCGAAGGAGACCAAGTTTCACAGCCTAAAATACTTTCGGCCATCGTCGCATAAAAGCCCTTTTTTATTTCAGTTGAATGCTGGGGATTCCACAGTACCGCATTCAGCGTACGAGTGGCCCAACTCTCTTTCTGAACATGGAGCTCGATATCTCTGTCGCGGAAATCCTTTCAATGAAACAAAGACCCTGAATGTGTAAATTAGTTTACATTGATCACCTCTTCTCCGGTAAAAATTTAATTTCGAAAATTTGATCAGATTGCAAAACGACCTGTTAGAGCCAGCTCACGCCCTAATATTTTTTATTGTTACTCCTCAGCAGTTTTTGTAATAAATAAAAGCGCCTGTTAAGTAAATTAATTCGAAATGTACACCTTTTTGCGCTGGCGCATGAAGATCGTTGAGGAGGAGAGCGAGAGGGAGGGAGATAGATGCGGGTCCCTCTGGCCCACATCTTTCTATTGAATTATTATTATTATTATTATTATTATCATCATCATCATCAGCATCATCATCATCATCGTCAGTGGGTACATCCTTCCGTTTTAATTATATTTCCATTATCGTATACCAGCTGCTGCAAAGATCCCACGTTTTCTGTGCAACTTCCGATCGATGCGCTATACATTTCAAATTCATTTGCAAATTCACATTTTTACAAATGAAACAGTCCATAACTGTTGGCCATTGTTGGGTGATCGTGTTGAATTCAAATGTGGTGTGGGTGAAATATTCACACTACAACGTCAGTGTTGCTACACAATTACTTCACCACATGTCCAATGTGACACTACAAATCTAGTGTGAAACTTCACACCACTGTTTCCTACTGCACAATTTTAGTTGAATTTTTTTTTTTTTTAATATTCACGTAGTATTTAGTTCCGCCCCTAACACTTAGCAACTAAACATTTCATGAAATGGATATAAAGATGTGGGCCATACCTAAATAACGTTGCAATCCCCACAAAACCTTGGTAACAGGAATTTTCTCGGAAAATGTTTCAAATAATAGTTCTAGATGTTTATATCGTAGAATACCATGTTTATAAAAAATCAAGAAAATTGGAAAAACAGTCAATGATGTGCGATAGTTCCGGATTGACTGATTTTTCATTAAACGATATTATCGATATTAGCCAAAACATTTAATAAGCCTTACTGTTAGGTGTAGGTTGAGGTACTGTACAATAGCTCTGAACTTTAAGGCAACTAGAATGCCTAAAAATGAAATGTCCCTGAAAAATATTTCTCAAGTTTCAGGTAAGTCCCTGGAATCCAGTTTTCAAGAAAATTTAAAAAAAAATAGAAAATTCCATTTTGTAAAGTTTTACTTCCGTCTGATCAATTTTGTCCAAATATCTTGCTGGTCTAAGCCGTTATAAGCAATTAAAGGATATATTTTGAACTATCTTACGATTTTTCATCCTCGAATTTTGCTCGACGATAAATGCACGTTTTTATATATATACCTATACATTCAAACCGATTTCAAAAACTCACTTTTTCATGCTCAGCTAGCCTCAGATCATGTTTTTGTGGTGAAAATCTTGATATAAAAAAAATTAAAAGATCTTTCTTACAGCAATAAGAGAAAGCAACAATATTCACAGCCGCCAAAAGTAACTTAATTATCATCAAACTTGAAGGCACAGAAATCAGTAAAACTTTTGTCATAAATGAAAAAAATATATAAAAACAAAAATTCAAAAGAAAACTTTGGCATCAGCTGTTAAATATTGACCATCCGTTTTTTATCAATTTATAACACCTGTCCGGTAATCGTATTTATTTATTTATTAAGGTGAAATACTACCATTGAGATAGCATATTCTCGCTAATCTAGTATTCTATCTTAAATAAATAAACATTATCTATTTTCACACACTTAATTTACACACACACACACACACACACACATACATATATATATATATATAGTATACATTAATACCACTAAATAGTAACGATGTGCAGTACTTAGCGATCTTTTTTTTTTTTTAAATAAATAGTATAGATGGCACTGGTTTTTGTTTTTTAGAATGTGTTAATCGTAAGTTTATTCGCTTCCTTTGTTTAATTTGATATGTGATTTATATTAAATTCAATAAAATTCTATAGCTATGTTTAATTTGGGTGATTATGTATTATTATAATAAAGTTTATATGAATTTAATAAATAGACGACCAGATTTCATAAAAAAAAACATGGTGGCTTGCCAACAAACTTCATATCTCTTTATGGTAATAGTTGGAAGAGCCAAAGGTGGTAAGATTTCCTTCCAAAATTCGCAAGTCGTATTTCACTTTAATTTTTTGGTTTTTAAAATAGCTCCAACTTTACAGCTTTCTTTAAAAGGCAATGGCTACAGGAGTTTATATTTAAAGAGAAAAGAATTCTTTATTTCTGTAAGTTCCCTTCTTCAGTAGCATACATTGAGAACGTTGAGATTGAAAAATTGTAAGTTTAATAAGAATTTATAAAAGAAAATAGTAAATTATAGTAAGAGAATGTTGTGTGAATGTAATACGGGATCAGATTAGGTTAGTTAGCAGACAGGGTTATCTCCAAGTACCCTGTCTAGTAAATAAGGCTAGTAAATAAATATATAATTTTATATGTGATTAAAGCTCTTTTGTTGTTAAATACATCATGTTTAACAACATGTTGCAAGCGGCCCGCGATCTTGTGAATGGCTTATTTCCTTTCACACACATCACACCGCAGACCAGTGGTGGGGGAAACTCTGTCTTATTATTTTTGTTGCTATTATTATTATTATTATTATTATTGCTACTGTTACAATATCATGTAGTTAACCGTCTGCCATCTTATTGGACAGTTAATAATTCTATAACACGAATCTTCTTTTGATGTGAAACACTAGTGTTAATAATAATATTACAAAAGGAAATTTCCCCCAACCCTTGGCTACACTAATCTCCGTTTCCGTGTGTTGTATGTGTGACCAGATGTTTAGCAAATATTCATATAAGTTCTCAGCAATGGTAGGCTGTTCTGAAGTACTTAGATTGGTCTTACTTTCTTTCCATTGGTCCAAACCAGCATCTTCCACACATACAACCGGAAATGGGTTCCAACCAGCATAACCTTATTATTATTATTATTACTAATGGCAGGCTGATGGAGGATATATATACGAACAGGTGGTTATATATCATCATCTTCGTCATCTATTTTGTTGTTATCGCAGCAAGCATATTATTATTATCCTCGCTAATAGTTGAAAAAAATCTGATATAGAACACTCACACGACTATCTACTACATAGTTATAATTGACATAGTTTCTTCAAACTTATAATTCTCTTACTAAATGTTTATTTGTCTAAAATTAAAATGTCAATAGGAGAATCTAAATTAAATAGAATGACTTGTGTGAGGAAACCATAACCTACGCTAAATCTACTTTAAATGAACCTTCTCTGAAAAAGTTGCAACAAAAGTGATAACTTTCTATATTCATAGCCTATATTCATAGCCTATCTCATAGTCGCCAAATTTAATGAAATCTGTCCATGTCTTTGTGGAGAAATTCACAAAGCTGGAAAAACTGTTTAGTAAAAACGCACTTCTCATCAACCGATTTTCTTCAAACTCGGAATTTTGGCAATATATTTCATTCTAATTAATATTAATTAGTTGAGGGAATCGTATTAAATGAATGTCCCCACGGAAATGTTTCCAATAAAAGTTGCTGCTCTTTAATATGTGAAGTTGATATTTCAAGTTTAAAAAATGCCATTTTCGGAAAAAATTGTAAAAATAAATGAACAAAAAAACATTCGGTAAAGTAGTACTTCCGGGTGAGTAATTTTGCCAGATAACTTACAGTTGGATCCCAAGGTGATACCAAGTTTGAACTTTATGCGATTTTTTGTTTGTTTTTGAGCTATGCTGTTCACACACACACACACACACACACAAACAGACCATTTTCTAAAGGCCACTTTTTCTGACTCAGAGGACCTCAAAACGTGTATTTCCGGTAAAAACTCTATACTAGCGAAAATTTGACACGATTGCAATACTTCCTCTTATCGGGAGTGAGAGAAAGTAAAAATAAAAAAATCTGTTAAGAAACACTCACACTACTTTTTTTTACAGAAATTATTGCAATTCTAATTGGACAAACGTTTTAGATGGGGACTTGCATCATCATAATATTGTGGTGTATGATCAGTGACTGCACAGAATGGACAGCTCGGCTCTCTAAACTCGTCAGCATTGTTAGCCAAGTTTGTGGCGGCAGTTGTGTGTCTCCCACAAACATTCAAAAATTCATTTTTAACTGGAAAATTTGTGTCGGATAATGTATCCGGTTTATATCTGATACATTAGATTATATAATTTTCAAGAAAATCATTGGAGCAGTTTGATTGGTTTATTTTCTTCCTACTTGGAAATCTAGGGTATTTTAATGTTATATGATTGTAGAATCTACATTCAAGCTACAATGGCACTTTAGAGTGAAGCTTAAAGTTACTCCAGCTATTCCAGGGTTTTCTACAAAATCAATTTTCCTGCAACAATGTGAATCAGAGTGATTGATTGATTGGCTTTTGTATGTGTAATTGGTTTGCGAAGTTTATAGTCAAATGTTGTGAGCCAATTGCAGGAAATACGCAAAAAAGTGAAAAGAAAGAAAGTACATGTTACCGGCAAAGTATGAAACTCATCCGGGACGAGCCCCCATTTATTTTATTACATTCCGATTTCAAAATATATTTTAACAGTAATCATTTAAAAGTTAAATTATTTTACTTAAATTACCAGAACTATTGAAACACCATTTGGAATACCATGATTTATATACATTCCGATATACTGAATGATTGATATACTGATAACACTACAATAGAATTTCCCCCAGTTAACAAATGAATAATAGCAATATTTAAAAGTATATTTTTCAAATACACAAAATTTATCATAAGAAATATAATCTGGTATGTGAGTATAAACCACGCATAGTATTATATGCAATGCCTAGGCATTCTATAGTATGCTGAATTTCATACTTTGCCGGTAACCTACACGGTAGGTTATGGTAAATATCAAACTTGCAGTATATTCCAAACAGAATTTCAGGTTTATTTTTTCTTAACTAATTATCGAACTGCAGCACACTCTGTGTCCAAGTTACACCAAGTGTGTCTACAAATACAACACAAGCAAATATTGCATTCTATCCCTCTCTCTCACACCCTCTTTATCCAGCATGCATTTTTATTATCGAGTGTTGCAGTTTTATATATCTATAGAGGGGTGAGACTGAATGCAGTAGCAGCTTTTAGCCACTTGTTGAATTGTTAATTAATGATGGCGTATTTTTATTATTGTTATTAATTTTTATTACTCTTTCAATAATTATCGGCTAGTTCATTTTGCTGTAGACCGGATGTGATGGTCAGATGTTTACGATCAACCACATTTTTTTTTTTTAGCGCACTGTAGTTTTCATTAAATGCTGCGTTTTAAGCAACTTTTTAACGTAATAAATTTAGTAATATTTTATCAAGATTGCCGTCTTAATTAAGTAACTCGGTATTTGTCTTTGTCATGTGTCACTAATTTAGTAAATTAGGCTTATAATTTATTACCTAATAATAAAGGTGACTTCTCCCCGAGTACAGCCTCTTTTCCTTCTCATCATTGTCCAAGAGCTGAGAAATAATTGGCCTCGTCAAGTTGCGATCAGTTTTAATCTCTTAAATAAAATAATATCATCTCTACATTTTGATCATAGAGAATGCATATTCATCCGATCACTCAGTGCAATATATCCGACCATTTTTTTTTTCTTACTCACGTGTCAAATTTTCGAAAAAAGTTTTTCACCGGAAATGCATGTATTTAGGATCATAGATCTATTGAGTTCGAAAAAAACGTTTGAGGGAATGGTCTGTATGAGTGTGTGTGAACCAGAATATCTCAAAAATGCAAAATTCCCAGGGAAACTTTAAACTTGATATTCCATTTAAAAGTGTCGACTCCACCATCTGTCGAAGGTTAGGTCAAAAAAAATCCACCAAACCGGAAGTGTTGCGACTTGACTGCTTTTTTTTTCAGTTTTTCGCGATTTTCTCGCAACAGTTTTCTATTTTACAGTGTGCTTTGGAACACCAGCAGTGTGCTTTTGGCAGACCAGCAGTGTGCTTTTCTCTATTTGAGTATAGTGTATGCTTCTACCACTTATATAATATAAACGTATAACACTGGTAGAATTCTAAAGTGTGAAACACTCACATGACTTTCTACTACAGAAATTTACAAATTATTCTTGAACGTTGGAAATGTTCACTAAATGTACGGACCAAGTGGTGGATACCAAGTAGCACTACCGTAAATTGTATTAATGAAACATTAATTAGTTTTCAAAGTTTTTAAGAGATTTTTGGAAATTTTCGGCTCTATTTGATTTTCGGTAAATTTGGAATGTTAACTTGATTTTTGGAATGTTAATATTTATTTGATTTTGGTTTTTTGCAAAATTTCTTTTAGAGTAGTTATGGGAAGAATCTTTGACATTAGATTTGAAGTGTTCTTCGGATCTGATGTCGGCCTTGTCTTGTGGACTATAATATATTCACACTTAGGTAAACATGTTGCCTGCCATGTGTTCTATCCAGTTACACCAAGCATATACAACCCTAGCACCACATACTTATTACACATTGCCAAAATTTCGAATGATATTCCAAGTTTTTAAAAGAAATTAATATTATTACCAGCAGTAAGAGAGCGTGTCCTGTACAGTTATTTCCGTACAGATTTTAATTTTCTCTAACTGCTGGGACAAGAAGTATTGTAATCGTGTCAAACTTTCCATATCGAGTTTCTACCGGAAATACACTTTTTGTGATCCTCTGAGTCCGAAAAAGTGGTTTTTAGTGTGTGAGTCTGGGTGAACAGCATAGCTCAAAATCGAGAAATCTCAGTCAAACTTGACATTGCGTTTGGGTGGGGGTATCCACCATGGTAATTATTGGTAAAAATCTGTCAAAATTATTGCCAAACGAGTTTGAATAAAGTGCACTTAACTGAACACTTATTTCAATTTTCATCGATTTTCCCCATAAAGACCAAAAGATTTCATTAATTTCAGCTTTCATCGCTTTTCTCTGTTAAGACCAAAAGATATATTAAATTTTGTATACTAACTATGAATGTAGAAACCTATAATTTTTTTGTATTTTATCCGTCAAAGCATGCATATTTATTTCTTTCTGACCGGTTTCGGATTCATCCATCGTCAGAGTAAATTCACAGACTTCGTGTAGAGAGTTCACTTCCGGTCAGAAAGAAAGAAATATGCATGCTTTGACGGATAAAATACAAAAAAATTATAGGTTTCTACATTCATAGTTAGTATACAAAATTACGTTGAAGTGAACTCTCTACACGAAGATTGTGAATTTACTCTGACGGTAGATGAAAATCCGAAACCGGTCAGGAAGAAAATAAATATGCATGTTACGACGAATAAAATACTGGATGTTATCTAGCATTGCGGATCGATCCACATATTCAAACTATAATTTTTGTTTAAAACTTTTCCCCGAAAAAGTTGATTTAAATAAGTTTAGGAGGAGAGGGGGAGAGGTTATACTTCACCCCACAAAAAGTCATTTTATTAAGTTTAGTTCTCTCCAATTGATATAAAACTGAAGACAAATGTGAACATTTAGTAACAATTATAAATTGGAAGAAAATTTGTCGATTATAACTGTGTAAGTTGGTGTAAGAGAAGGTCGCGTGAGTGTTTCATACAGATTTTTTTTTCTCATATTATATTAAGGATTTGGTTGGTATTTTGGCAACATTTGCCTTTTGTCGCCATAGCTACCGTGTGTGTGTTGTTGAGAACGCAATCTCAGATGAGAGGCAATATAACTGCTGCTACAACAGGTAGCTGAGGGAGTGTTGGCAGTGGCTCCCTTAACCACTTACTGAGACTGGAGCAACCATTTTATACCAACTCTTCCAATCTTCATATACACACACACATACTAACAACCTTGTTGGCGTCATCCCTTTGAAGTTTCTAAACACTCGCTAATAACTTCCTCCCCGTCCACAACTTCAGTTCATTTTCCTCACATACCCGCAACCCACCCCCTCTCCAGAGATGCGTACGACTGTATGCGACATCCTAATATATACCAAGTACGTATATTTCCTGAAGCAGGTCTTTTCCCCCATCCAATCATTTCCCACTGGCAGGGTAGAAAACTGTAAAGTTCTACCCCAACCCAGTTTCCATTTGTGAACTTTCCTTCTTCTTCTTCTTTTGGGAGGGTAGTGGTAAGAACTTGTACAGACGGTGTTTACTTGTCAGAAAGAACTCAGAGAAAGAATGAGTTTCTCGGTTACTTCCCCCTACCTATAGAGCCTAGGCTTTGGTTCCCTTGAGAACCCAGGGCTACTAAGCCGCCATATACCGATAGAGGCGCCCACTTTTGTATGCATAGATTGTGGTGCATTTTCAAAGAAAGGGAAATCTTTTCTTTCCATTGGAGCCTCCCTATTCGTGCTCTTCACCGAGGAAAGCGCCTGAGGCTAATTTAAGAGAGGCTTTTCATAGGAAAGCTGTTCCCTCCAGTCGTGTCGGTGTCGTGTTACCAATCATTTCTCTGGCTACTCGTCTCCCACCCCGCTCTGTCCGATAGTAAGCTCCTTGAGCTCTCCCTTCAGAGGGGAAATGCTTTCTTTATTATAAGAGATCTTTCTATTTTTTTTATTCTTTTTTTTTATATTTTTAACCAAATGATTTTTACCCGAACTTAATTACAGTTAATTGAGACTTAGTGGTCTAACTGTTCGCTCTTATTTGAACTGAATCATCGTGGTGAAATCTAAATTAATGTCGAGCCAAACTTCACTTGGCGGAAGTCATCCTCATTTGGTCGATCTGTGCCTAGTTTTACCAAAATTGTTGAATAGGTGTATCAATTACTTTCCCTAATTTCTTACCAGTTGATGAAACTGCAGTTGCAGTACTGCAACTGTAGTGATTGGCAAGACTATTGAAGGAAGATTTCTCACCTACTTCCTGAAACTTTTTTCAAGGAAGGAAGCGTAAAAATATTTCATATAAAAGTATTAGATCAGTAAATAGAACAAAATATGTTAGAATTAAAATTAACATTGGAAATTGGAAGAGCATTCCTTCAGCTTGCTTATCAAAAACAAGTTAGCCAGGTCGGAACTGCAAGTACATTAAAATGCTGTCAATTCATCTTTTACAGGGAGCATAAATTTATGATACCATCTGCTGGCGCAGCACTACTCTATCAGCAGACAGACCGCTACACCACTATAGGGCCGATTGTAGAGGGTTGTAGGACTGAAATACTGTGGAAAAGGTATAATAACCTTCTGTGGCGAAGAGGCGAGGGGGGAAGTAATCTCATATCTATTGCGTGGGAGGCGTGAGCAGATAGTAAATTAAGTGCTTGGTCCTCTCTCTATTCGTTCTTCAATCTTGATTCTTACGATCTGCAATGAGGTAGTGTGTTTCTCTGTAAGTATTGGGGGTTACTGTACATGACAGGAGTGAATATCACAGATGGCCAACAGTACAGAAGCTTCACTAATATCTTGTTATAGAGTATATTGTATTCATATTATACATACATATATATATATGTGTGTGTGTGTGGTGTATGTGTGCGTGCGTGTGTGCATGCTGCATCTTGCAGTAAGATTTATTCAGCTGTAACAAATACGATAATGGAACTTTGTAATTTGACCATGTTCCATTGTATAATTAATTGTGCGTAGAATTACCCGCTTTCAGTTACATTGATATTAAATAGGACATGGCGACGTCACAACATTTATATCTACTATCAGACATGAAATTGTAGGAAATGTTTACAAGATTTATTCGTATAAGCAGTTTTATGTAAAAATATCTGGTATAGGTATATATTATATATATAAAAAAAAACTTTTTTTTTTATATTATACATATATATCTAACTATTAGCTGATCCGTCCATCTATAATAATATTATTTATGTTTGTAACTAAAAGTAGTATAGCTAAAAGTTGTAACTTAGTAGCTGAAGAACAGCGAGAGTTTCGTTAGTGCTAACTTGTTGGTAGATGTGTGTAGATTATAAAAATGACGTGAACTAAGAAAGAAGTAGTTAACAAGAGGACGACTAAGTGAGCCCCGTATCGTAACATCCTGTGACCGGATATGTGACGTATTACTTTACATCCGCCTTCACTTTTACAAACTGGGCTCCCACTTCATCGCACACTAAATCTTTTCTAACGCCTCCTACCATCCATAATTTCCATCGATCTGCCAGCCGCGCTCTCTCTCGCACACACTCACAGTTGCTTGCAGTAATAATAGACAATTTTACTAGTTTCTAGCATGAAGTAACAACAAATTTCATACGATTAGCTAGTTTCGGTTCACAATTTATTGCTTTGGGATTTACTCATTTTAAGAACTCCGTACCATTACAATGGTAGTTATGATTGGCTATTTAGAATTCGTTAAATAACAGTTTTCCCGGGAAAATGTGTCAGCCAAAGTAGTTGTAGATCCATGTAAGTGAGATAGAATGCCAAGTTCAAACAAAATTCGAATTCCTTGCTCTCTTTTAAAATTTGATCCTAAAGTTTGTATTAATTTTTGTTTCTTTCGTCCATTTGACTTTATTTTATCCATTTAATAAATTTTTATTATTTATTTATTTACTTTTATCGTTTCTTTTGTTTCTTTTTACTTACACTCTTAATTTTTGTACGAGGAAGTGTTACTGTCGGGGTAAATTTTCGATACCGAGGTTTCACAGGAAGTACATGTTTTAAGGCCCTCTAGTACGAACAAATTTATTTAGAGAATGGTCTGTAGATGTGTGTACAAAATATGTTAAAAAACGGAAAATCACAGAGAGCTCCAGTTATACACGCTGTTTAAGTATTAGCATCGCATTTAACACGAAAGTTTCGGGCAAAATCCGTCAACTGGCTGCGATTTTAGAATGTTCTTTTCTTCTTCAGTTTTTCGCGATTTCCTCCTCCCCCCAAAACGCTCCAACGATTTTCTTTAAATGGGTATAATATTGACATATGTACATAAATACCCGGGAAAATTTATTTTTTGAGGGTTCTGGGGGAATAATAGCATTAAGGTTTCCTTTAAAATACCACTTCAGTATAATGTGTTGTTCTAAAACCTATATAATTACATTAGAAGCAATGATAGAATGCTGAATTGAAGAAGATCGGTTCACGGGAAGTGCGACTTTACAGAATAGGTTAGCGCGCTCGCATACTAGTTACATTCAGGTATACTTGTTAACCCCTATCAACTTCTTCAATGACAAGCCCATTTACTTACTTGTAAGTAAAACATTTTAAAGAAATTGGTCTATTTCACTGCATTATTGCAGTAAGAGAACGTGGTAAGAGTGTTTCACACCAGTATTTTCCGATGAGAAACATGAATAATCTTGTCTTATCTACCGCAACATCTGGTGGACAAGTCCGGCATTGATTTTCAATTTCAATATTGTTTTCCAACCGGTCGACAAGTTAACGACTTTTGTAATATTTCCTCCCGGGAATAACAGTTTTTGTTATTCCCTATAGCTTAGTTTGTGTATAAAAGTGGATAACTACTCTGGACTGGAACTCAGGATTAATAAACCTATAGATGCGAACTTATGAATTTGGTACTTACTTGTAAGTAACTGAAACATGACCTATCCGGAACCGCTTTCAGACAATGCAAAAAAAAAGTTTACTATTTTAGTCCGAAACCTTTGTTTCCGATTCCATACAGCACCAAAGAAATCAACTTTCAACCCCTGCGATTGTTTAATAAAATGAGAAAGTCAAAATTACGAGATTCACCATATGTTATTTCTTTCGTTATTTCAACCCACAGTCATTTCTTTTCTTCTTTTTTTTGCCACGTCCAATAGACAGTTGGAAAATTCACTTGTATCTTAATTACATCGTAAACATACACCTAACAGGAGTGGTACACACAAAAAAATAACAACCAAACAACAGAAGGCACAAATGTTTCCATGCACAGCAATTGTCGGCAATCATCCAGGAAGATTTGTGCTTATTTAAAACTATGCTGCCCACGGATCTTTAGTTCCTTTCTTTTAGTTTCTTTTCTCTGTCTCTCTCTCTCTCTCTCTCTCCCTCTTTTCCACCCACGAAGGAGAGGAGATTCGTTTTTTTTCTAAAACTAATCTTTAGTTTGTAAGATATTGATGGATTGGATTTCACGGTCAGCGCTGGAGAAGATTTTCTGAGGAGAATTTGTTTGGCGGTCATAGAAAGGTGATAAGTTGCATATTTTACTTTCTCTTATGCCCTAAGAGAAGGTTTTACGATCTAAGCAAATTTTGTGAAATGTGCTTTTTTTGTCATCAGAGTTCGAAAATAACATTTTTAGAAGTTGGTGTGTGTAATATGTTAGCCTAACCCAGAAATAGACATCATGGAATGTCCATTAATTTTTGATGTATATTAGTTTAAGTTCTACCAGAAGATCTGACAATAAACAGGAACTACCAGTTCACTAATAATACATTTTTCCGTTATTCTGTGATTCTCGAATTATTCTTGAAAAGGAACCATAAATTTTCTTCAACTTAGCGTATTAATTTTCCAATGAGATAGCCCTGTCACTTTTAATTTAAAACTATTTTCAAGGAAAATTACTTTTTGTTTTTTTTTCTTAGAATGCTGCTTGTATTGTAATAGGATCCAAAGAGAGGATCCGTAGCAGATAAAGAAACAAAAATGATAGGACCACTCTCTCGGACTAGAGTGGGAGAAACTACATAAATACAGCGTCGGGAGATAGATAGACAACAGAGTCATACAGCTGAGTTCACTCGCCAGTCACAGCGTGTCATTTTACCTTACCCTTTACCACTCTACCATACTCGTCCATTTTAAGTGTAAAGTCCAGGCTGTCAGTGTCACTTTTTACATTATACAGTGTTAGCTTCATTTTGTTTGTTCATTCAAACCAGACCATTTCTCTTCTTCATCAACCCCATTATGGTATACTGTACAAAAGTACAGTATTAGCCGGTACTTAAAAGGTGCTTTCTAGGATTACCATTTTGAAAACATTTTTTTAATCAGAAATAAGACGAGAAAACAAGTTTCTTTCTGCGTTTTTAGAAATGTTCACGGCCCAGTTGATTCAGTTGTTCCAAGTTAACTGAGGCTGCAAGTTTCAGAAATAACTTTACACGTTTAGCTGGGATCAAATGGCGGTACTGCCACCTATGGCATTTACATTCAGTTACATCGTTATGACTTAGAAACCAACATGTATAATTTTCACTTGAAGAAGCAGCAGGCCTTTTCATTATGGGAAAAATACATGATAGAATCACAAGAAGAAACAAATTAACAATCGATAAATTAATCGAAAATTATTAAAAATTACTCGAACATATCCTGTATATATGTAGATTAGAAAATTAGTGGGGAATTAATGCTCTACTGCTTCAATTAGAGCAGTTAAATAACCGTTAAATTTCCAAACAGATGTTATGTAAGAGTTGGCGGCGGAGACGGATAGGAATGAGAAAAGATGACTGAATTAAGAGCATTTAATGGCGGGGGTTGCAGAATATTGGTGGATTGTGGTAGACCATATCAAGGCACACAGTTTAATTCTGTTGAGGCTGTTAAACTTGAGCGAATAGCAAAATAGCCCGAAGGCAGCCAATTAAGTAACAGAAATCAAGCACATTGCTAGTAAGTTCAGACACCGGCCAGAGTATAACAGCAACAGCCACTCCACCATAACAGTTGTATCGAGCACAAAAAAAAAAAATCTGGAGTGAAAAAGTAGTCACTGTATTTTCTCTTACCAATTTATTACTACAGTTTATATTGGCTAATTTTCTTTGAACTTTAACAAGTAAAACGAACGCTATTAATTACTGTTCACAGCTGATTAGCAAAAGTAATTGCACATGTCTTGGCCACCATTTTACTGCTTTATACAAAAAAATAAATAAATAGGCGCGCTCTTTTAACATTGGCGCGAAACATGGTGGTGGTGAAGGTGAGTCTGAGTACCCTCATCCAGTGAGTACCTGCTCGCCACCTGTACACCTATCTTCGGAAATATTTTTTTATTGATTGCAAAATATGTACACACCTTTCATTATAA
This sequence comes from Triatoma infestans, assembly GCA_011037195.1. NCBI lineage: Eukaryota > Metazoa > Arthropoda > Insecta > Hemiptera > Reduviidae > Triatoma > Triatoma infestans. Next base: position 77,802 of record JAAEAF010003829.1, on the reverse strand, counting down.
TTTTTATTCAGATATATTATATTTCATCAGATACAGTCATCCATTCTTTTTTATTTATTTATTAATAAGTGGTTTGGATTTGCATATATTATAATAATATGTTAATTATGAAACAAGCTGGAGGTTATTTTATGTTTATAAATACAATAAATTTAATACGTAAATTTGTACTAATAAATGCCCATGCAGGTGTATTTTTTATTTAATTTTATTTAAAAATATTAATTAGCGATGACTTTCTCTTATTGTTGTAACTGGAAGTATTGCGACCGTGACAAATATTTAAATTGAGTTTTCACCGGAAATAAATATTTGTGAGATCCTCCGGAAAAGTTTTTAGCGAATAGTCTGTGTGTGTGTGAGAGAGAGAGAATAATATATCTCAACAACGGAAAGTCACAAGAAGTATACCACTGCATCTAACATGAAGGTGTCCATCAAAATCCCAAAACCGACTACTGAACTGCCCCCCCCCCCCCCCAAGTTTGTTTGCAATTTTTCAGAAATCAACTCTAACGAATTTTTTTATTAAACTTCGTATACGAAGTTATTTACACACAAATGCCTATTACTTTTGTTTATAACATTTTTTCGGAATAATTGATATTTAGAGTGATAATGGGGAAAGAACAAGGTTTCAGCTTCCTTCTGTTTCAGTACAATGTGTTGTTGTAGCTACAGTATTGAAGTATTGTACAAGCATTGATTGTATTCCAAATTTGTAGAAAATCTGGAAAACTTTTAGAACAGATTTTTGAGATTTTTTTTGGAGGGTGGCATTTTCTCGAAAACGAAACGATTTACAAAATTTGAAGTTTAAATGCTTTAACTCCACAAGTATAAAGGCGTATTAATTGTATTAACTTTTTGTTTTATTGACTTTTTTTGTTTCTCTTTTTCTTTAAACTTGAAAATTATTAATTAAATACTTTACATAGACAACCGACAGTCTATGGACCATGAGTTTTGTCTCTCACTTTTCTGTTTTTGTAACTCTTATGTTTTTCTATATCTAAAAATTTAATAAAGACCTATTATTATTATTATTATTATTATTATTATTGTTATTATTATCTAAGGTGTCTCGCGGCCCTTAGGTAAGGGAGGCACCTGGATTTATTTGGTAGTTGGTGTAGATTATAAAAATGACGTGATCTAAGAAAGAAGTAGTTAATAAGAGGACGACTAAGGGAGCCCCGTATCGTATTATTATTACTATTATTATTGTTATTATTATTATTATTTATTATTATTGTTATTACTATTATTGTTATTATCATTATTATTTTTTTTTTTAAGACGTGTCAACATCTATGATCATTGGCGCCCGGAGCCATCTCAGTGCACCGCCGGCTTCCGGACAGTGTTCTCTCGTTGCAGACAACACTATCCATCACCGAACAGTGAGCTGTAGAGGCTTCTAGGAAGAAAAAATCTAAGGGTAGCACAGCTGGACTCAAACCCGGGTCCTTCGCGTGGGAGTCCAGTACGCTAACCACTTAGCTATTCCCTTCCCTTATTATTATTATTATAAAAACCTTTTACCTTTATTCGAAACAGTTTTCTGGAGAAATGGATTTTTTGGAAGTTCTTAGGGAGTGGAAACATATAGCCATTTGCCAAAATCCAAGGGTAACTTCCGTTTAGAATTCCGAATTAAAGAAGATAGTTTTACGTTTAAAAGTGTGACTTTTTTCAGGATTGGTTTCTGAGTTTATCAGAATTTACTCGAAAACTCCGAAAATGTTTTTTTTAAACTTGAAATGCTTGTTGCACATTGTTTGTAACCTTTTTCCGGAAAAAGAAAAGAATTTAGATTGGTTCTGGATGGCGGTAAGACGTTTAGCTTTTACCTCTAAATTGCACAACCCAATATTTACTGAGCTGATCGTCAGGGTCGCCCTGTGGTCGTACTACATGGCCATGCGACGGTTCCATACCAGATTTTTGCCTGAGCTAATTTTGATTTTCAGAATAAACCGGATAGGAATTCCAGCGGGATTCATCCAGCGTTCTGAGAGTAAAAATGGGCAGCAACAGTCCCTGATAGCGAATGTTAGACACTATCTCGCTGCATAACTTCTAAAAAAGAAAGAAACAAAAATCGCCGTACCCAAGGCTTTGTTCTTTATGGGGTGGAACGCTGTGTTTTTAGTATATTCGGTGGATTTCTGAAAAATTAATTGTGCTTTATTTAAAAAAAAAATATCAGACTTTTATTGGTGAATATTTAATTTCTACCAAGTAGCGTTAGTTAAAGTTCTGTGATATTTGTTGTTGATTGTACCAGTTTAGATGATGCAGTCTCTAGATCTCTGGTTGCGGCGCTAAAACCTTGATGAGACACTTCTGACAGTCCTTTTTATTAGACATTAGTACATCACCGGCAAATATTGCTTTCAATCTGTCAATGGAATGTGATAGATATATTACAAGATATCTCTTAGATTATTATGCATGCGTTATACATATACTATACAGATTACATTATCGATTTGCATTGCATATTGAATAATAGTCATGGAGACGAGTAGTTGTACAGATATAATGTGATATTTAATGCAGTGAGTGAGATCAACTTTAAGAACTTGAGTTCCTTTCAGAGCAGTTGATCTTAATTTTTGTTAATCTATTTTCACAATCGATATGGAATTAATTCATTATATTATATGGCAAAAAAAATCTAGCGAGCCAAATGCTAATACACCAATTATTTTTTCAAAATTGCAAAAAAGCGAAAATCCATTCAGTAAAGTGGTACTTCCAGTTGAGGAATTGTGACACATAACTTCCTGTCGGATTCTATGTTCATACCCAAACAGAATGTAAAAGTAGGAACTTATTGCAATTTTTCGTTTTTGAACTATTCTGTTCACATACATATACATACACATACTGACCATTCAGTAAAAACTTATTTTTCGTATTCAGAGACCCCAAAACATTACATTCGGTGAAAACTCAATTTCTAAAATCTGGCACGATCCCTCTTACTAGGGGTAAGAAAAAGTAAAAAAAATCAGTAAAGTTATACTTCTAATTACAGAGTTTGATCGAAATCTTCAAGTCATATCCCAAGTTAGTTCCTAAACGGAATATCAGCTTGAGTTTCCTTGGAGTTTCCTTTGTGAGTGCTTATAGGTTATAAGGAGGATATAGAGTTATGTCCAAGAAAAAAATAATTATGATTTCTAAAACGTGAATAACTAAAACCCTCTTGGAAAATTCATTAATATTTCGCCATTTGATGTCGCTAGTATCTCCTCCTCCAGGAGCTACTACTATTCCATTATCTAACTTTCTTATTCAAAGTTAGCTAATGTAAGGCGAAAGATGTAATAATGTATTCTGTTTGAATGGTATGGCATCATCTGTGTGTGTGTGTGTTCCGAAGGGGATCTCGGCTAGAAGTTATGATAGGATTTTCTCCCGATATCTCTTCAGTACGTTTTCGTGGGGAATAATTCCGTTAAAATTCCAATACCAATCTAAAAGAGGATTCCTTTTCGTCATCATCCTCCCCCAAGTCCATAGTTATACCATTCCCAGTAGAGGACATAACATTCCAATTGGATATCCTCGTGGCTTCAAAAACCGGGCTGGGTCCCTTTTATCTATGTTCACGTTACAAATCCCCCTTCTCCAGTAAAAACCTACATTCCCTTTTACACCCATCAAAAAAAAAAAAACAACATATAGACACCAAGTTGTCATCACAGCCGATCAATCCTATTGTCAATTCTTCCAGAAAGATATCATCATGTTCCAATTCCATTCCCCCGGCAAGCGCATCTTCTCCCTCGTCTTGACGGTGTCGTCCATAGTAAGATGATGTGTGAATCCATTTAGAAAATGTGTCTTATATCTTGGTTCCCTCTGCCCTTCGGACCAGAACTCTCTCTATATATATATTGGATGTAAAATATAACATGAACGGTGAGGTGAAATAGTACAGAAAAGGGACACAACGTGGTGGGGCGCCCTCTGCACAAGTATTGATGCGTCTTGTCCACCCTCATTGCCTACCCTTTATTTTTTTGAGTGCTAATTCAATTTAAAGTTCGATCCTTGCACGGGAGGAACAATTTTTTTCACCCTTTCTCACGATCTTCTTAACAATCTTTTCTCTCGATGCTGCAGTGTCGGCTTTCCTTCCGTTATTGTTAACTAAAGCTTGACTAACCTAACGATTCATTCAACCAGATTGGGTTGTATTTCGCATATTAATTTGTTTACCCTTTAAAATTGACTTCCATTTTTTTGATCATTTCGTCCAATGTACGCAAAAATAATTCAAATGCGTATATAATATATATTTTTACAGAGAAAATTGATATAAACAGGTTCAGAGTTATTGTTTACTGTTACAGTTGTAAGAGAGAAGTGATGGTGTAAAATTTTCAACGTGTGTGTTTTCGTTGAATATAAATGTTTTCACGTACTGAGAGTATGAAAAGAAAGGTTCCCATACCCGATACAGTGCGGTGGTTTGTGTATTGTGCACGTGTATGAACAAAGTATCTCAAAAATTAAAAAAACGCAGTAAACTCAAAACAGTCTGGCACGGTCGCAACACTCCCTCTTACTAGGGGTAAGAAAAAGTAAAAAAATCAGTAAAGTTGTACTTCTAATTACAGAATTTGATCGAAACATTCAAGTCGTATCCCATGTTAGTTCCTAAACGGAATATCAGCTTGGGTTTCCTTGGATTATCTTTAAAGTTGTATCCGAGCCGATATTTTAAATAAAAATCTGTCACTACCGGAAGTGTAATTTTACAGAATTTTTGTTTGTTTTCCCCGTTTTCTTTGTAGACGCAACTAATTAATAACAAAAAAATGGCTCTGTTTTCTCGAAAATGATCTAAAACAATTTCCTAACTTCACAGATAAAACGAATTATATTTCTTTGAAACATTTTTCAGTATAAATCTGTCACTGTTCTTTAGAATATTTTGTCGCGTTGAAATTTGTAGCGTTGAATTTCAAATGTTCCAACGGTTGGTTCAGTGTTATTGGCGCTCTCTTCTGGTTTAAAATGTAATCGCTTCCACTATCTGCCCGGATGATACTTGTCCCGCCTATATTTATGTTTTTCCTCCATTTCTATATTTATATTAGCACATCCAGAATTTTACCCAGGTAAAATTTGAAGTTGTAAGAAAATTTATTCTTATATAATTGTATTAACAGCAGTAAGAGTCTGTGACTGTTTCGAACCATTTTTTTTAACGTACAACCAAAAATTTATTGTAAAACAATCGAATTTAAACGAACTTTGTCTTTTACAATGTTTTAAGTTTATCTAAAATTAACTGCTATGTCGGAGAAGATAGCTAGTGGCCAGTCCGTAAATAATTTGAGAAGCTACGAAAAAGAGAGAACAATCAATAGATGGCCGTGGAGAGTGTGTAAAAGAGGTAGCGGTGGCAGCGAACTCTACCGCACAAGAAATAAAACTGGACACGATGGAGTGTGAGAGGATCATATGTATGTTTCTTATATAGTTGTCTTGATTCACTGCCTTCATTATTAGACACATACTCAGCACACTGTGAGGTCAAGGTAGCGCTGATGTTATAGAGTGGTGGGGATATACAGAACAATAAGTACACATCGACAACAATATCGTTAACAGGGAAGTTGTTCACACCTTCATTGTTCTTGTGATACGCTTGTGACGCTCTCTAGTGGAGTGAAAGTTTTCATTTCTTTAAAGAATGAAAAGAAGATTTATTTTTTTTATTGGCCACATCCATCTTCTCTCTTCTTATACCTTCTTTAAGATTTTTGTTTTGTTTTTTATCTTTTGAACTTTTATTCTTTCGAACACGTACTTGTGCTTGATTTTTAACCGTGTGTTTTTTTCCCCACTTTGAATACTTGGTTTTCTTCCCTTCAATTTTCTTCATCACTAAAAAATAACATTTATACAACCCGTTAGTTGTGGAGGTTTTAACTAGAAAAAAAGACCCTAACCAATAGGATTACTGGGCCATAGTACCCTTTACAAGATCATTCACCCATTCGAAATTGTTTATTTACTTAATATGGCGAGAAGAAACATGATTTTCGCTTAATATTGTTGCCTAATTATCTTCAAAATTTGGAATTTTTACATTTTACTTTCCCAGGAAGCTGAAACTTGATATTTCCGTTTAGTTACAGCCATTGCATCCGACCCGAAGGTTTCTGTCAAAATACATCACCCGATAGAGAACGCTACTGTACTTTTTTTAAAAAAAGAAAGTTTTTTCATGATTTTCTCGGAAACTTTGCCAATGATTTTCTATACACTGCACATACCATTGGTCCACAGTCAAAGCAAACACATTAATTATGTAATATAAGGTTTGGGAAGGTTTGCTAGTTTACTTAGTATTTTGACGTGTGTTTTAGTATGTTGACGTATTCCAGCTTGGTTTAATAAGTTTATATTAAAAGTCTTTTTAAAGAAATAAATCTCTTTTATAAATGTATCATTTTTCGTAAGTACTTAGTGATGCCCTACCAGCACTATATAATATTTTAAACGTTTATATGCTCGACAACTCAACGTTTATTGTTCCGACCAAAATCGGCTGTAGTTGGTTCCTGAGATTCAAGGCATTTTGATCGACTAAATAAATGCCTTTCACTTTTATCTGAAAATATTTTCCCGGGAAAACTTTTTTCTTATTCTGAGGAATGTGAGAGTTAGGCTCACCATGGTTACATGTGTTAGTGGGGGAGGGGGTGACACAACAGCATGTTTCATGCATTCTACTCACATTCAGGTGCATTCATAAATCATGTCCTCAAAGCCTACGAGTATAGTCTTCACCCTCTGTATGTGTGACTGTAAAATTTATGTGTAAAATTTTATTTGGTAAAATTTTATTTTTTATGAAAATTTATCACTTAAGTCGTATGAGGGTTTCACATTAGATTTTCGTGACTGTTGCATTCTCATGTGTATCTTGTAATGCACATTGAACATGTGATTGACAGGGTAGTTTGCAAAAAGCAAATGCATTTTTGCTGTTGCCGTACGTATTGTAGAAATGACATGTGTCATGTATAAATTGGCTAAGGAAGAATGGCTTGAATACTGAATACAGCTGAACACTGAACATGTTGCCTCTCTGATAATCAGTTATTGTTTATCTGAAGATGGCAAAGACCAAGTTTAGTCAGTAGAGGTCCCTAAATAGAATGGGGCGGCGGCATATTCTGTATACAGACTGTTAAGACAATACACCACTACGTTCCTCCTTAAACTATCCATGTCTTTCTCTTCCCCCCGTGCTCCATTCCGCTCTGCACACCGCCACCCTCAATGCTACCAACATTGTAAAGAACCGGTCGATAATATCGTATCCACTTTCCCCGACAACCCCTATACACACTCTGCGAGAGCATCATCACCATCACACAGCCTTTGCTCTCTCCTATTAACTTCCTCCTCTTTTGCCGTCCTTACTTAGAGAGTGCTTTTCTTATTGTATCTGCTCCACTAGGCTTTGATTTTCAACGGCTGCAAAACTTTGTAAACTCTCGTAAAATCTACCGAACATCCAACATCCTAGGAAGAGGAAGTATTGTAATCTTGTCAAATTTCGATATCGAGTTTTCACCAGAAATAAAGGTTTAAAGTCAAGTCCTCAGAGTCCAAAAAGTGGTTTTTAAAAAATGGCCAGTGTATGTGAACAGCGTAGCTAAAAAAAATCGTAGAAAGGGTAAACTTGATATTTCGTTTACCATGAGATTTCATTTCGTTCTCATCACCATGAGATTCCATGTAAGTAAGTTGTCTGTCAAAATCTCAGCCGGAAGTACCAATTTACTGAATGTTTTTTTTAACTTTTTTGCGAGTCACTCAAAAAGGCTCCAACGATCTGTTTTCTTTAAATTTGGTGTATCAATTAGATATATAAAGAGTTACAAGTTTTATCTGTTACATTTCTTTGGGAAAATTTATTCAAGGTTACTTTTCTTATTAAATGCGATTTCAGTTTCTATTCAATTTTATCATCTAATTAATGTTAATTAGAATTAAATATGCTGACGAAATTCCGGTGTTGAAGAAAATCGGTTGACAGGAAGTGCGCTTTTATTGAACAGTTTTTTTTTAAGTTTTCTGCGTTTGTTTCCATAAAAACATCAACGGATTTCCTTAAATTTGGCATACTAACTATGATTATCACTTTTGTTCGAAACTTTTTCCGAGAAAGTCCATTAAGAAGTTTAGGAGGAATGGGGGAAGGATGAGTTAGCTCAGTCATTTAATTAAATTTAGTTTCTCCCATTGATATATAAAATTGAAGACGCTGAGTTAAAATTATGTTTGTGAATTAGGAATATCTCTCTCTCTCTCTCTATAAAGTGCAGTAAGAGAAAGTCGTGTGACGGTTTCACGCCAGATTTTTTTTTATTTAACTGCAATAAGAAGAAGTATTGCGATTGTGAAACTCTCACCGGAAATACGTGTTTTCATATTGTTTGAATACGAAAAATATGTTTTTATTAATTGTGTTGTGTGGTATGTATGTCTGCGCCTGCATATAATTATATGGACACGAAAAATCGCAAGGCTTTTCTGTTTAGATACAATCTCCCAGCACGAAAATTCAGAACAAAAAATATGTATACTGGAAATGCGTTTTTTTATCCTATTCAGTTTTTCGCAATTTTCTCGATGGTTTTCAGCAAGCTTCGCACAATCAACCACACAAACTCCTTTAATCTATCCTATTTCTTTTATTTGAGACATTTTCCTAGGGAAATTGTTGTTTGGCGGTTTTTAAAAGAGCTGCAACGTTACGCCCAAATGGCATTTCAGCACAGTGTACAGTTCTACCAACTGTATGATATTAAAAGCTTTGTTAGAACTTCAGATTTGAAGAAAATTGGTCAACCTGACGTGCGAATCAATAAACTACCACTTTTAATTCAAAACATTTTTCCGAAAAATTTGATTTTAGGGGGGTTGCTGGGAAATCTGTGACGTTTGGTTGGTAGAGGCACATTGACTTTGAACGTATCAAATTTCAGAAATCCAGTTTCTTCAAAAATCTGACACGTATATGTACTCTTACCAACTTAAAGAGAAAAATTTTCCCTAGACTTTACTAAACGTAGTGCTTGTAGTATTTTAATAAGAGGATATGATAGCCATGTAGACAAGTTATCGATCTTATAATCATACATCCTTCTTTGTCTGTCTGTCTGTCGATGTGGCGGGGCAGTCTGTCCCATCTTGCTGCCATTGTCTCTTGTTGCTTTCCACTAATAATAATGGGCAATTTAAACCATGTCTTTTAGCCAATACTTGAATTAATTTCAATGCGGAAAAAAACTTTCTTTTGTCTGGTTTCTTTTCCTTTTTATTACAAGTCGTGTTAAAATGTCGAAATTGAATTTTGGAACCGGAAATATATGTTTTAAGGTCCCTGGGTACGAAAAATTTTTTTAGCTTGTGTGTGTGTGTGCGCATGTGTGTATATATGTGTGTGTGTGGCTGATATTGTTGGACGCTTGTGATCTGTAACAAGTGTGAATTTGGCCCGTAACAGTAATGAAGCATTTCTTTAATCCCCAATAGATTGCTGTAGCTTCTTTATCACTCTGGCTATATCTCTGTTCACTTGTAGTTAATCAAATTCTCACCTTGCAGTTCTTGTTCTTCATTCATTTTTTTAATTTTTAACCTCGTCGCCACTGTTATGTGTGCTTAATTTCTAATAAATAAAAGAGTTGTACTCGAGCATTTATTACCACAATCATAATAATATACAGTGTGTTGTTTTATTAAACATATAAGCTGAACCATATAATTTCTGGGGACTATATTAATATCATATCAAACAAAATATCTCAAAAACTAAAAATGCAGAAAGCTCAGATTTGGGATCTCGTTCAGGTACCAGCACTGCATCATACACGAGATTTTGGGCAAAATCCATCAACAAAAAGTGTAACTTTGCTGAATGTTTTTTTTTTTCCCCTCATGATGTGTTTTTTTTTTCTTGACTAGTACATTCATGATTCTATGTTAAGCCTAAGGAACCAAATCTAAGGAAGATACGGCTTCCAGTGGCCGAATGGAAGAAGGGCATATAGAGAAGGGATGGTAATATCCTGAGATTCTATCTGGTAATGTCTTGGAAGTGCTTACACTTTACGTTTCCAGGTATCTGGCATACAAACACCTAATTGAGCATCTGGAAAACACTATAATAATCGGCAGTTTGCTCCTTGATCCACGGATATTCCAATGATAATAATATATATTCACTTAATGTAATACAGAGAAATGCTAATTCTAGAAATAAATGAATAACTAGGTACGTCGAGTTTATTCTTGAACATTATAAATCCAGTAAAAAATTCTTATTGAATAAAAAAAACTCTGTAGGGTACAGCTGACATAAGAACACCTGCAGGAGTCTTACTTCACTAAGACCTACTATGGAAGGGCCTTACTTCACCATCAAAAAAACACCCTTATTGGATATTCTATTATTTTAATTGACTGCTTTTCCTCAAATTAGTTACCATTTCAATATATTAGTACAGGTGAATATGGTGCTATACATGATACTGAGAGGACAATCTAGACATGAGTGTAAATATTACAGCTTCCCATTCAACCTTTTAAAATCATTTATCCCAAAAAAATATTTCAATAAAATATCTGCTGTGAAGAAACACGCCACTTGAGTGTTTAATGGATTTTGCCCAAAACGTTTTGTTAAAAAAAAATTATATATAAAATGATAAATTTCCTTTCAATTTCAAAATTTGCTCATTTGTCGTCACATAAATATAGAGGTGATGGGGGGGCACTAACCTATCAATACAGGCAGGATGGTTGAGTAATGTTAAATCACGGCCCAGATGAGCGCCCCACTGGGGTGAAATAATTTCATGGAATCATTGAAATTTAGCGCCACACATTGCGCACTACTAGCGAAAATTAATTTTTTTCTGAAAAATATTCAAATGAAAGTAGTTAGTTTATATCTGGGCAGATTTTTTTCTAGTTTAAAGGAAATCCTTGGAGTCGTTTTCGAGAAAATTCTAAAATACTTAAAAACCTCGCACTTCAGGTTAATAATAGATTTTCTTCAAATTTCGTCTTCTAGCAATGCTTGAATTATCATTGGGATACTTTAGAGGAAAGTATAACCTACTGTCCCCCCCCACCACCACCACCACCAAAAATGGGAAAATGTTTCCAATAAAAGTGATTGGATATTTGTGTGTGTGATATTGTACGAAATGTAAAGAAAATCGTTGGAGCAGTTTTCGAGTAAATCGCGAAAAACTGAAAGAAAAAATCATTTATTATGATGCAATTTCCGTTGAAGGATGTTTACTGAAACTTTATGCCGGAAGCGAATGTTCGTAATAAAGTTTGAGCTTATTGCAAGTTTTGTTTTTTGAAGATACTTTGTCCCACACAAGATGTATTGCGTAAATGAATATTTTCGTTTTATTCCGAGGGCCTTCAAACTTGTATTTCTACTGAAAACTGAATTTCCAAAAATTGACACGATAGTGATAAGGCATAAGAGAAAGTAAAAAGTTCAACTCTTTTGTTAAAACATAAATAGGCATTTCAACTCCTTTTTTGTGTTGTGTGTCATGAAAAAAATACATAGTGTAACAAAAATATAGCCTAAGCGGCCCCTCTTCAAAAAACAACAAGATTACGGAGGGGGCGTATTGATAAGAGGAATCACTGGGTATTTATGGGACTGTAGGCTGTTACTTTTTTGTGTGGTCCGGCCAGAGAGACATAAGCCAGACATGGCCAGATATTTGGGCTCACTTGTTTAAGGCAACATGGGGCCACACTTGGTGGGGTGGTGCCTTCTACGCCTGCAGCTGATAGTATCATTTCATCACCATAGTATGCCACCACCAGCCCTCTACTATCAACATTTTGTTTTATTTCCCGTTTTTTGTTTGTCTGTTCCAACTGTTCCATCATACACATTACTAGAGAGAGCCTGGTCCCGCCCCCACCCTTGTTTGTTTAGAAAAAATAAAGACTAAGATACTGTGTGCTTAGTAAGCTGGCTTCCACAATATTGTCGTCTGTTATGGAATCATGTTAGTTATGTTTACTCGAATCACCTGTTCCGCTCTAAATTACGTTCAGATCGTATTGTCATAATATTATTATGTTTTCACTCTGGTGTAAGAAGAAGTATTGCGAACGAAAGTGGGTTATGTGCGGGTAGTGTTCCCACCATGGGTTTCTGCCAAAATTCGGCTAGTAAATGTGCATTTTTTTATCTTTTCCTTATTACTTGCTGAGATTGTCCTTATTGGTTCTGATTAGACTGAGGGACTTTAGGCATGCGTTCCCCAGCAGTTTCAATCTGTGTGGCTTACATTTCAGTTTACCTTGTGACTTTAAACAAAATTTGTCAATTCCTTAAACAAAATCTGTTGGGGAAACACTGACCCGACTTTCTCTTCACTAGTTATTATTGACAGTTTTTTGTATTATCAACTTTTCAACTCCCCTAGTGCCGAACATTAAATCTACTTAGAAAAGAATGTTTCAAACAAAGTGATAGGTCTAAATCTATTTTGTGCACCAAATTCAAAGAAACCGTTAATATCTTTATCGAGAAAATCGCCAAAAACTGGGGAAAAACAAGCTTAGCAAAATCGCACCTCCGTCCAACCGATTTTCTTCAATACCGGAATTAGGGCAATACATTTAATTCATAATAATATTATATAGTTAATTGTATCGTACAAAATGCCGAAACGCCACTTTATAGAAAAGCCTAATTACTGCTCGCCGAAAAACCTCTTAAAAATAATTATTTTCGGTAAAAGGTTAAACATAAAAACAGTTAGGTATGTATGTGCAGTTGCTATTATATCAAGTTCAAAGAAAATCGTTGGAGCCTTCTCAGAGAAAATCGCGAAAAACTGAAGAGAAAAAACAACATTTCAGTAAAATAGCATTTTCCAGTGGATGAATTTTGCCCAGAACTTTCGTGTCGCATGCGGCGGTAAGTTCCTAAACGGAATACCAACTGCGATGGCCTTCCTGCGATATTTTACTGTTTGAGATATTCTGTTCCCAACACACAGTCCATTCCGCTTTATTTCGTACTCAGGGCACTCAATACATGTATTTCCTGTGCGAACTCAATTTCGTAAATTTGACACGATCGCAATACTTCCTTTTACGAGGAATACTTCGCAATACTTACTTTTACGAGGAATACTTCGCAATACTTCCTTTTACGAGGAATACTTCGCAATACTTCCTTTTACGAGGAATACTTCGCAATACTTCCTTTTACGAGGAATACTTCGCAATACTTCCTTTTTCGAGGAATACTTCGCAATACTTCCTTTTACGAGGAATACTTCGCAATACTTCCTTTTACGAGGAATACTTCGCAATACTTCCTTTTACGAGGAATACTTCGCAATACTTCCTTTTTCGAGGAATACTTCGCAATACTTCCTTTTATTAGGAATTAGAGAAAGTATAAATAAAATCTCATACGACATTGGATACTGTAATTTTCACGGTTTTGTTTAGAAAAATTGTCCTTAAAAAATAGATGTTTTTGGTGTTCGTTACGACCGTTGCATTCAATGTTGAAAATGGATTTTGAGGTTCGGTCAAACAAAAGAACTCTTTTTTAAATTTCTACCGACGTTTCGGCAAATTTATTGCCTTCTTCAGGGTCTGTACAAAGGTTGAAATACATATCAAAAATAGGACCAACAGAAAATATGAACTTAAACTAAATATTTCCAGAATAAAAATTTTAAACTAAACAATATGAAATAAACTAAGTACAAAATATGATATATACATAGAGTACAATTAAATTTATTTTAAATTATTGTAGACAGATCAATATTAAACTAAATCGCAACTATTAATTATATATTGATCGCACTATTTAATAGTTGCGATTTAGTTTAATATTGATCTGTCTACAATAATTTAAAATAAATTTAATTGTACTCTATATATATCATATTTTGTACTTAGTTTATTTTATATTGTTTACTTTAAAATTTTTTATTCTGATAATATTTAGTTTAAGTTCATATTTTCTGTTAGTCCTTTTTTTTGATATGTATTTCAACCTTTGTACAGACCCTGAAGAAGGCAATAAATTTGCCGAAACGTCGGTAGAAATTTAAAAAAGAGTTCTTTTGTTTGACCGAACCTCAAAATCCATTTTCAACACTTAAAAAATAGACTTTAATAAATTCTTAGTTGCCTTAATTTTCACCAGGTCATTAAATTGTACTGAAATAGCGTAATAGTGGGCAGCCAAAAATCAACAGTTCCCAATAGAATTTTTTTGAAAAAAAAAAATGTTTCCACATAAAAGTGATTTCTTATAAAAGTATACCAAGTTTAAGGAAAAGCTTTGGAGCTGATGTCGAGCAAATACAAAGAAACTACTGTAAAAGCTCATTATATAATAGTGAACTTCCGGTTGACCGAGTTTCTTCAAAGTTATTATTATGTTTTTTTAAAGATATTTACTTCTCCTCTATCTTAATGTAGTTACTTTGTAGAACCAACAAAAACTGAATTCCAGTATCAGCTTGCTACAGTTTATCCGTTCCATTTTTTGTATTCCACACGCAGGGCACTTCAGACTATCTGTATTTCTGAGTGAATATTCAATTTCGAAAATCTGGCACATTTTGCAATACTTTCTTTTACCAGCTTACTTAGAAGAGACAGTAAAATCTGGAAATGCGATCTGTTACATTTCTATATATCCTCGTGCAGGTGTATGGACTACCGGAGCTAATGGTTACTAGATTCTTGCAAACCACGCCATTTCTACCAAGAAATCCATTAAAAGAACAGCCTTGCCAGCTGACCTATTCGATGAAGAATGTCAGCTACTAGTTGTTCTTCTTGTAAATCTATTATTAAATAAACAAAAAAAAAGCCCTCCAAAAAAAAAAATAAAAGGAATTTCCGGTTTGAAGTTCTTTACCACTAAAAACTCAAGGTAATAGTGTTGTTTTTTTATTATTATTCTGTGTTGGGGTCACGGAAAGGAATATGTGGTCTGGCTGGAATATAATAGACATTTTGGACGGTTCGCTGATAATTCTATGTTCTCTACTATATGCTCATGGTCTGTAACATACAGTGCTAGCATTCATCTTATTCTATTCTTTTCTTTCTTTTTTTTTTTTTTTTATATATTTCATTTTTTATTATTAAATTTTACTTTCTTTGAACAGAGGAAGTGTTGCGATGGCAACAAATATTTGAAATTGAATTTTCTCCCAAGTTTTCCTAAAACATCGCTGGGAACTCAAACTTGGTTTCCGCATCTATCATCAAAGTTTCGGACAAATCCATCAACCGGAAATGCGATTTTACTGAATTTTACTTTCAGTTTTTCGCATTTTTTTTGAAAACGGCTCCAAAGATTTGCTTTAATCTCTGTATACTATTTACATACATAAATAGCTTCACTTTTATTTGAAACATTTTCCCGGAAAAATTAATTTTCGGGAGGCTTGTGGGAGAAACAATAGCTTGAGCTTTCCTCTAGAATACCACTTCAATATAATGTATACGTTCTAGCACCCATACAACATACGTGTATTAGAATCATTGCTATAATTCTAAATTTGAGGAAATTCGGAACCGGAAGTGCACTTTACAGAATAATTTTTTCAGTTTTTTGGAATTTTCTCGTTAGCCACAGAAACGATTTCCTTGAAACTTGGAATGCTAACTGCACAGACATAATTCTGTCAGATTTTAGACACATTTTTCCCACAAAAGTTGATTTTATGCGAATTTGTGACGTTAAATTTCATTTTCATTTCGTTTTGCTGTATGAGGTTGGGTCTTTGTTATTGGCGCGCTCGTCGGCACCACAATTTAAACACTTCTCCACCGGCCTGGATAGATACTTGTCCGCCACTATCTCCCATATTAAACGTCACAACAAATGACTAAAATCTGTAGTGAAAAGAAAACTTGTTATTTTGTATATAATGTACTGAGAGAAATCAGACAACGTCTTGTCAGTGTTTCACACCAAAATTATATTAATTTTTTCAAAGACTGACTGGTCTGTGTACGTGTGTCCTTGTGTATGTGCTGTCACATCAGAATGATGTGATATGTCTACAAAATATCCTAAAATATTTACTTATCTCACACTATGTGCGCCTCTCTTATCGCCTCCAGCTAGTTTTTTCCCTAACACAACACTGATAAGACCAAAAGGGGGGTCGAATTTCTAGACATTGTAGTGTACTGTTTCTACCCACCGAGATATTTAATGTGGTACGAATTATGTAAATACCGTGAAAGAGTCATATGACATGCATACCTCTAAAATAAATCACCCAAAATCCCCTCGGTTAATTTATTCGGAACTGAGTTTGAAATTAAAAAACAGGGTGATTTTATATAAATAGTGTGTGCATATAGTTCAAAGGAAATCGTAACATTAAAAAATTGAGGGAGGAGTTTGCAGGGAGCTCAAACATGATATTCCATCTAGGAACGACATTGGTGGCGAAAGGTTCGGTAAAGATCTGTCAACCGAGATTGCGACTTTATTGAATATCGTTTTTCGCAATTTTCTTGAAAATTGACTTTAGACGATTTTCCCTTAAAACCTATGTATTTAGTTTGTGGCAGATAGATTGGTTGCTGATGTCAATGATGTTCAATAAAAAAACTCACTAGTATTTGCATTTCGAAGATAAGAAATAGAAAAAGAATTTCAAAGAAAATGAAGGAAGAGCATAGTATGGTAGCGTTGGCAGTTGGAACTGTTGACTTCTTGATACATAGTTCTTGAACTGTTGACTATTCTTAATGGTTGCTTGCTTGCTGGCAGTTGTTGCTTGTTATAAACTCTTCACCATTTCTATTGAACACAGACTACTTGAAAATTATTTGTTGGTCTCTTAAATGCTGCTTGCAGTGATTGGAATGTTTACACTCTGAATGATTGTTTCAAACACTTGGAATGTTGATTTCAGCATACTTAACGATTTAGACTAGCTTCTAGGTAGCACCGTAGTGCTGTTATCTGCACTTATTGGCAGCATGAAATTATCAGCGCTGTTGTAATGGATTTTTCTCCATAGAAGAGTGTTTATTCCATTTACAAAATGCCTCTCACTTTTATTTGGAAACTTTTCCCTGGAAAATTGATTGTTGATGGGTTCTGTGGGTGGGGTGGGGTGGGGGTAGATACAATGTTGAGGTTTTCTTCAAAATGCTATCAAGCTGCCAGTATAAGAAGTCTCTATCCATCCCTTGTAGCATCTATATCGTAGCACCAAAAACATAAAATATTAAAAAAATATAAAAAGTAAATATAAAAAATGAAAATAAATCTGGATAGAGATTATACCATGTTGATTGTAATAGAAAGTTGTGGCTGTTTGAAAAACAATAAACAGATATTTTGGAATATACAAAACAAATCTCTTACTAAGAAGTAATCAAACAGAAATAAAAATAAAATATCACTTTACGAATGGATAAACTTTAAATGGGTCATACTTCATACAAACAGGTGTTTTATTTTCTATCCAAAATTTATTTTTATGAAACAAAATAATATAATATTTATTTGATTTATTCGAAATATAATAAATAAAATTATAAATCTTTTTTAATTTCGGTAACTGGTTTAGGATCTAACATACTTACGATACCAAAATTCATTGGTATTGATATTAAAGTATTGTCTAAGAAGCGAGTAAACAGGGCAACCAACCAAAATATGTTCTAGATTCTCGGGTAAATTTAAATTACAGAGTTTACATCTGATTTTTGATAATTACAGTAGAAGTAGAATCAATTGTTAACTTCAATATTTAAATTCCTGAGGTTCATTTGTGCCAGTATACGGATAAAAACCAGCGGTAGATTGAGAGATAAATAAGTAGGATAACGTTAAGGCTTTCTTTAGAATGCTATCAAGTTGCCAATATAAGAAGTCTCTATCCATCCCTTGTAACATCTATATGAACTTGGAACTTTACTGAACAGCTAAACGACTAGTATCAACAGATTGCAAAGTCTTGTTCAGCCTACACTCCCCCCCCCGCTGCAGTATAAAAACGCTCCTTTCTAATTCAGTAAGTATCTCCTCATTATTCACAACGAACTCAAAATTCCTTTTGCTTTTGAACGCATTCATTACGCTACTTAAATTCAACAAAGACTTATTATACACATCAGCTAACTCATCCTCAACCATACCATCCTTCTAATCGTGAAAAGCGACAAAAATTAAACTGGCTCCTCCAACCAGGTGATCTCTGTTCAAGATATTCCTTGCCCTGTTCCTAGTTTGTTTACTTTATTTTTATATTCCGTACACTTGTAAATGATAAATAAACATTACAAAAAAAAAGAAGAAAATTATTTCGGAAAGAATTTCTAGTTAAAAATCACTTTTAAATAACAATAAGAGCGTACTTGCAAGTTGGCAGTGCAGTCTGGTAGTGAATGCCGCCACTCTTCGGGACGAGATGCTCTTTCCTTGTTTCTTTACTTTTTAATTACTTCAACTTGTTCATGCTTGACCGCGGGATAGAGTGAAAATAAGACTCCTCTCTCACCATTCCTCTCTCGCCTGTCCACTCCCTCCCTCCCTCTCTCACACACACTCACACACACACAGAACCGAAGTGCTCTTTTCAGTTTTCCCTCATCCTAAAAACACGTCTTATTACTTCACTTTTTTTCTTTCTTTTAAGCCCATTTAACAAAAGAAAATTTTGTTGTACTGTAGTTTTCCAGGGCTGTTTTTTCTTTCTACTTTTTTTTTAATGGTATTTTCCATCCTGCTCACTCTTTCCAGAGTCTAAGTTTAGAGATTGTCTATCTTTGTCTGTTACAGCCTGCCTGAGGCGGTAATTCCACAATTCTTGGTTTTTCTTCTATTCGTTCTCAAAATTAAGGACTGCTTTATTCCTTTTTACTTATTTTTCTAAATTATTGACCGTATTAAATTTTCGAAATTAAATTTTTACCGGAAGTAAGAATTCTGTGAAACACTCACACGATTTTTTCTTAACTGCAATTAATAAAATTGAATGGAAATATTCTTTTAAAATGATAATGTTTACAAACGGTTAGTTGGGCCTGCCATAAAGAAGAGTGGTAGGGTAATCGTATATACCTGAATGTAGCTTGGGCGGTAATGCCGTCTGTCTCATGTAATAACGTTTGTAGCGCTATTTTTAATCTAACAGGTTCCCCAAAACCAACATAAAACTAATTTGAACGTACAATCGTCTTTTGGGAGACCACCTTTTTGGTAAAAAGCAAACGTTTCTCACGTGAAAAAGCGAACCAACGTTTTCTCATAGTAAGCTAATAGGTAGGGGTAGTGGATGGGAAGTTGAGGGAGTTTGGGAGTTAAGTGTGGGGGAGTAGTCCTAGACACAAACCTTAGGATTTGTGGCGGAGACATAAAAACTTATTCTACGCATGATGCATCTGTCATATGACAGATACCTTTTGAATTTTTGTCGTAAAGATGTTTCAGAAAAAAATGGTAGATTTATATCTGTGAGATGGCATTCCAAGATTAAAGGAAATCTTTATGGTCGTTGTCAAGAAAATTAGAACCCACTGGCAGCCTACTGTGTACACTTGTATTTCCTGTTAACCGATTTCCCTCAAATTTTTAATTATTCTAATGTACATTAATTTTATATATGTAGCAGAGCCATACATTGTAGACTGAAGAGGAAAGCTAAACGCTAAATGTTCCCACCGAATCTCCCAAAAATTAAATTTTCCCTGGAAAAACGGCTACAATGATTTTTCTTTAAACTGGGCCGGCTACTAACTGCACAGGCAAACATGTCACTTTTTTCAAGGAAAACTTGATTTTATATGGATCCAAGGAGCCTAACTAGACGTTAGGTTTATCTCTAAATTATACAACAGCAAATTTCTCAGCTAGATGGTAGCACTGCCATGCGGTCTACAAAGTAACCACTGTCAACTACCTGGTCCTAAAAAACCGAAACTTATAATGTACGGCTTTTCATCACCTATATATATAATTAAGGGCAGTTTATATATTCATCAAAAAATTCCAAATTTAAACAAAATTTGTCAATTAAAATTCGGGGTTAATTGGTGTAAAGAAAAAGTAGTGTGAATGTTTCACACCAGATTTATTGTTCATGTTGGTAGTCATGGTGACACACACTGGATACCTACCATTTATTGTTCAGTGTGACACACACTGGATACCTACCATTGTTAGTTCATGTTGGTTCGGTGACACACACTGGATACCTACCATTTATTGTTCATGTTGGTAGTCATGGTGACACACACTGGATACCTACCATTTATTGTTCATGTTGGTAGTCACGGTGACACACACTGGATACCTACCATTTATTGTTCATGTTGGTAGTCATGGTGACACACACTGGATACCTACCATTTATTGTTCATGTTGGTAGTCATGGTGACACACACTGGATACCTACCATTTATTGTTCATGTTGGTAGTCACGGTGACACACACTGGATACCTACCATTTATTGTTCATGTTGGTAGTCATGGTGACACACACTGGATACCTACCATTTATTGTTCATGTTGGTAGCCATGCCTTAAATATGGTGGAACGAGCGGGTGATACAGAATGGATACCTATCATTTATCTTGTTATTTCAATATTCACACCTACGAAAACCAGATTTCTTTACACCGATTATTAAAATGGTAAATGTTACACTCTTAAATAACGTTTTATTAAATTTGTATTATACTTTTAATTTTTATTGTATAATTTGATAAAACGGGGGGAAAATTAGTAAAAATATTCTAAACCATATTTTACATAGAAATAATTAGCTTTAAATAATTAACCAATCACAGTGAAGAAATGAAGTATGAAATGTAGGTGAGTGGGTTAACGAATCAAACAGCTCGGTTTTTTTACGTTGACCACGCCTACAACCATCAAAATTGTTTTGAATGAAAACTAAATTGGAGTTTGCTGAACTTTTGTTGTTGAGATATTTTGTACATAAACTAAACTGGCACACATATGCACAAACATAAAACTCATAACATAAAACAGTCGCTCAAAAGACTGGGTTTTCCGTACCTAGGGAACCTCAAAAAATGTATATGCATTGCAAATCCATTTTGAAAATTCGACTCGATTGCAATATTTCCTTTTAACAGCTGTAAGAGAAAGTAAAAATACTATTAACAAAGCGATATAGAAATGATGGTGATAAGTGGAGATTCTAAATGCGTAGTTATACAATTGTAAGTAGTAGATGGAGTCTATTGTTCAGTGCCCCAGGGCCATGCTCCCATCATGCAGCATACCCTATAGTGAAATTCTGCTCAACTCTACAATGTATCCAGTATTCCGTCTGTGTGTCTGCAATACCTGGGGTTGCTTCTATCTAAACTATACTCTCTCCATAACACTTTACTAACGATACTTCACTTCCTTTGCATCCCCTCCCACTACTAAATCGCTTGTATAAAAATAATAAATCTAACAGATAAGGCCACAGTTCTAAAACTTTCCCCTCTTCTTTTAACCTTCCTCTCCTACAATTTCTGTTATACAATTTTAATGTATTTTATCGTCTAGTATGTTAATGTTAGTTAACACTGAGGGCAGCCAAGGTTTGTTATGTCATCATTGCCGCTGCTTAAAGTTTGTCGGTATGATAGGTATGTTATGCACGAATTTGCATGATTTAACAGGAAGTAGTCCCAGTGATGGTGATAAAAGAAAAAAAAAGTCTGGTGCGAAACACTCACACGACTTTTCTCTTACTCCTGTTAATACAATTATATACAAAATGACAAATGGTACCAATCCACCAACCCAAGCGATTAGGGGAGTGACCAGCGCGCCAATATCCTTGAACAAACTCCATATATTTGAATCACGCCACAAATTTCACAAAACTATCGAAAATAATTTTTTTGTAAAAAATGTTTGAAATAAATATAGATTTATATTTGTGCTGTTAGCATTCCAAGTTTAATGGAAATAGTTTTGGCCATTTTGGAGATAATTGCTTGATAATAACTCAAAAACCCAATTCTGTAAAGTTGCACTTCCGGTTAACTGATTTTCTTCAAATGGAATTCTGGCAATGGTACTAATGTGTAAATAGGTGGTAAAACCATATTTTGAAAGTATTAATTACTTCTTAGAAGAAAGCTTTATGTTATTGTTCCCCAAAAGCCCTCAAAATCAATTTTTCTGGGAACAAGTATTAATAAAAGTGATAATGATGTGTGCAGGAGTTAGTATGTGAAGTTTAAATAAAGTTGTGTAGAACCATTTTCAAGAAAATCGCGAAAAAGTGGAAAACAATTCAGTAAAGTCGCACTTCCGGTGGACTGGAATGGATTTTGCCCGAATCTTCGTGTCAGTTGCGTTGGTAGTACCTAGAAAATATCAAGTTTTGAGGTTCCTGTGATTGTTCGTTTTTGAGAAATCTTGTTCACTAAACACACACACAAACGATTCGCTAATAACTTTTTTCGTACTCAGATATCTTTTGGATACTGTTGGAAATTTTAAATGGTTCAGATTGGCCTCTGTTGGCTCATTACTGTAAAGCAATATGTAGCTTTGGTTCAAGCCTGCTTTAATCCTTATTTTCTTATGAAAAGTAAAATTGTTTAATGCTTATTTTTACTGGGTAACATATAAATTTTGAAACCAAATGGTTTAATCAGAGGCAAAAGAGTGAATCAGTTATTAGCTAACATCTTTTATTGTATTCGTAAAAATAAAATAATAATAATAATAACGTAAAGAAACATGAAATAATTAGTTTAGAATTTAACGTGTAGTTTATGTAGTTAGTTATTACCCACTCCGCCGACGGTCTTGTACCATGGCAGTCTTTAAAAAATTATATTTTCAAAGAAGTTTCTATTTCTATTTTTATTTTGTATTTGTATTTTAGAAGTTTGTATTCTGTATTGTATTTTTATATTAAATAAAGACTCTAAATTAAAAAATATCTTTTGAAAACCTTCGTGTCAGATACGGTGATAGTATCTTAAAGGAATACCAAGTTTGAGCTTGAGGTGATTTTTCGTTATTTTGTTCATACACACACACACACACACACACACACACACACACAAAACACACGCGCGCACACACACACATATATATATATATATATTGACACAGTCCTAGCGGCAGTAAGAGAATAGAATTCTGAAAAAATGCTATCTTTTAATGCAATATTTCACAGTTTTGGGGAAGCTTTCCCCTTGAAATGCCCATTCCGTACAGTTTAAGGTTCTGCCGGCTATTTAGGTAGATTACATGCTTTACAGGAATTCTAAAAGTGAAGGAAATCGGTTACTTGTAAGTGCCAACTTTACTGAATGAAAAGTTTTTCTAAGATTTCTGGGTATTTGCTATAACTCTGAATGCTTACCCCCATATAACTCTGTCCCACTTTTATTTGAAATATTTCTGTAGAAAAATCGATTTTAGTGAAGCTGAAACGTTCGGTTTATTTATAAATTGCACAACCACCAGTATTATTGTGGCGTTGGCATCGACTACTTGCAGAGTAGTCACATTCAGCTGTATAGAATGCCCTGAAAAACCGGCATATACAGGGTGTCCGGGCTAAGTGTCCACCCCCTTTTTCTCGGTAATTATTGATGATGGAAAAAAATTTCAAATCATAATTCCCTTTATTTTTTTAGTAGTATCTAATGATATTATAAAAAAAAACATTCTGCTGCTGATATGCAGGTTACAGAAACAAAATTTTTTTTCAAGTGGGAACCCCTATTTTTTATTATGAATTCTTAAAGGACCTTTTTTGTGAGAAAAATTATTTTTGAAAAATTAAAATTGCTGTTGTAGTTGCCAAGTTAGGAATTTTTGAATGAAAAAAAAACTTTTTTTACCGCTACTGCTGGATCAGCAGAATTTTCTTTTTTTATAACATAATTAGAACTACTCAAAAAATAAAGGGAGTTATGATTTGAAATTTTTTTCCATCATCAATAATTACCGAGAAAAAGGAGGTGGACAAGTTAGCCCGGACACCCTGTATAATGACCGGCCGCCCGTGCTATTGAAGGCAACTAAATGTTCAGTAAGGATTCTAAGTTGAACTACATTGAAGAAATGTATTGATTGAATGTCCTGTGACTATTTCACACCAAATTTTTATTATTATTAATATTAATATTATAATCATCATTTACCGTAATAATATTTGCTTTTTTAATTTTTCAGGTATGTGGTGGCAAAACTTCGTTTCTATTTTGACTCTTTTTTGACGTGAGTTAATTTTCTTTTTTCATATTTATAATATCCAATAGGATTTCCCATGTTATTGCTTGCAAATCAGTTATTTTTCATCAAGTCTGGATTCCGGATTAACCAAAAATATATATTTAATGACCTGGATTTAGAGATTTTAAAAAATCACGATCAAATGATTTGATCGTTAGTTATTCATTAAATGAGAATTTAATTAATAATTGGAAATGGAATATGAGCTTTGGACTTCCTGTCATTTTACTTTCCTCTTTTGTGTAAACAAAATATCTCAAAATCACAGATGTATAAATAAACCTTAAGTTTGGCCGTTGTTAATGAAATAAGCAACATATGATGGTTGGCAGGGGCTAAAGAAAAAACTTCCGAAAGTTGAGAAAGAAGACTAGGAGCTCTCAATCGGACAGGTAGCCCCCAGTTAAATGCTACAAACAAATTCAAAAAAATTGCAGCATGCTCAATCAATCGTGTGTTTGATCAATCGAACATGATGCTGGTTTTGGTCAAAATATTGTCTGCCGGATTTGCGGCATTACTTTCAGTTATTTGCATTGATTTTCTCCACATTGGCCCCCGCTGATTTTCTTTGAATTTCACACACTATTTCCAAACAAAAAGTACAATTTTTTTTTTTTTGAAACTTTTTCCCAGAAAAATTGATTTTTCGCGGAATCTGGGGGCCGATTTACTGCCGATTTAGTGCGAGATACAATAATGTTCTAGCTATGTGATAAGAAGCTAGTATATTGAATACGCTGTTTGAGTTGTAAGTTTGAAGAAAACGGGGAATGTACGGAACCTTGTTTGCTAGTGGGTTGAATATTTTTACTTTCTCTTATTCCTGGCAAGAGGAAGTATTGTATTATTAAATTTTGTAAAGGAATTAGCACAGGAAAGTGATGTTTTGGGGCCCCCTAAATACGAAACAAATGTTTTTAACGAATAGTCTCTGTTTGTGTGAGAGGGAGAACAGCATATCTCAAAAAATCGGAGGAACCGGAAATTTGGAATTCCACCACATCAGGCAAGAAAGTTTCGGGTAAAATCGACCAACCGGTAGTCCGACTTCACTGATTATTTTTTTCGATTTTTCACTATTTTCTCGAAAACGGACCCAACGATCTTTTTGTTTAAACTTTGAATACTATCTATAGACATAAATGTTTATACATTTGGAGATAAATGTCAATATAATTATCGCCGAATGATTTAATCAATCAAAAAAATTCTAAATTTTAAATTAGTAAACAAAGTAAGAGAAAAACTTTTAATTCCTACAGATTGTAAATCTTAAAGAGTTATCAGGAAGTTATGACCTTCAAGAGATAAACGAAGGAAGTGCTTACTACCAGTAGACCAAATAAAAAATAACGTGTACAGACGCTGGAGGAGAGGGAGCCTCCAGCGGCAGCCGTCGTCAAGAGCGATCTTGGAATGAAGGCCGTTAGGGACAGGGACCAACATTTTGTTCAATTCAGTTATTGCACTTTGTTCATCCACTTCTATCTGTCTGTCTCCATGTGCCTCTGGCCTTACTGCTATATAACTTTTATTACCCCCACGAGGATTCTTCTTCTTGCTGTTTATTGGCACACTTTATGGTTTCCAGTTTCCAGCACCGATGTACTATTAGGTTAAAAAAAACACGACTTCCTCTTACTGTTAAAATTCTGTAAACTTTTTTCCGAGAAAATTCATTTAAAGAAGTTTATTGGAAGGAGTAATTAAAGCTTTCCTCAAAATAGGAAAATAGGAACTTCAGATTTTTCCTATTGAAATGAAAGTAAAGGCAACTAAACATTTTGTAAAAATTATAAACTTGAAGTACATTTTGCCAATTATATAGCTATTTAAACTGCAGTTAGAGTAAGTCGTGCCAGATTTTTATCCTAAATTCCAAACATTTCCGGTGAAAATTCAATTTCGATATGACATGTTGGCAACACTTAGTCTTACTAGGAGTAATAGAAGGCAAAAACAATGAACCAGTATGGTATGAAGACACAGTGTGATACGAGGACCTTGGACCAGTGATCTGACCACAACTCGTGAATCATAAGATTCGTCAGTAATGTATATTTTTCCGGGAAACTCCGCGTATACTCACCGGAACTACAATATTGATATCTATTGTTATTACACTATTACTGTAACTTTATATTAAATCTGCACAATAATTTTTGTTCCTTTTATTTTCTTGGATCATTATATAATTCTAATAAAAATGAGTCATTTAATTATTTTTCCCCTCCAACTTTGTTTCCTTAATTCTAGTCTTTGGGAAAATTGAAATGGTTTGGCGAGAACGTTCAGTTTGAGCACGTGTTCACATTTTCTTTATGTACGGTAACCTGTTGCTTTTATTTGTAACTTTTCTGAAGTTGATAATAGAGTAGTTGGTGGAAACTGAGCCTTTTGACATCTCTTCTACATCTGATGGGAGATAAAAAAGTTTACTTTTTATTGAAAGCCAGCTTTCAATAAAAAAGTTGACTTTTGATTTCGATTTGACTAAATTTTTATATTCAATTTGTTTTATTTGATGTTCACCAGGGTTTGCTGGTGCAGTCACCTGATTGTGTGACTGAATTACCCTCTCACTATTCCTACATCCATACAGTATTGTTTGGAGTTATTATTAATTCTTTAGTTCTTTACAAATGGTAATAGTATGATGCAATAAATAATGAACAGTGATGCGGAGAAGCACCAGGTGTTTTATATTGAGACACCTGCATTCTGTCTGTCCGATCATCTTAATTATCTGTTTTTTTTTTATAATTCCAACACCAGTTGTGTATAATATACTACTGATGTGTCTCCATAATCGCCAAGTTCAACATTAACCTGTACACCTTCCTATTTATGATCTAGGAGTCCATGCTAACAATTGAAGCACTCCTCTGTTCAACGTCTCAGCTCTGCTCGCCAAAGAAAGTGTCTTCTATAACATGATAAATACCATGTGTTAAGATCTAGAGTTGACGTCAATATTTTTTCTTCACTTTCTTACACTTCTATATGACAAAGTATTGTGATGGTGTCAACACAATTTTTGGAAATGGAGTTTTCACCGGAGATACAAATTTTGTGGTGCCCCTGAGTACGAAATAATGTTTCCAGCGAATGATCTTGTGTGTGTGTGTGTGTGTGTGTTCTCCTGAAAACAAAATATCTCTGTAGTGGATGATTAGGGGGTTCGTGCAGAAGAGAAATACTTAGGTTGAGCAATGTTAGACTTATTGGCACACTGTTTATATTGAATGAGAATATTAAGCACTGCAAGGACTTTGCATGTTATAATTTTGGAGTGAGAGTATGGTCGCGTGAGAACAGAGTGACAAACTATCTGGCAGAATGACGGTGTGAAAACGATGGTCGTTTAAATGAGAGTGAGTGAGCGGTCAGGCACCCTTTTTAAATGGCTGGCTGAACTAGCTTCTACTGGACTCTTCTGGACTACAATGTAATCACTTTTACTACCTCCTGGGTTAGTTGGTTTTTGTCCCTCCCACCCAACCACCGCCTTTACGTTAGGGCTAATGAATACAATTTGAAGCATAAATAAAATTTGTCATTTGATATATTATTATTGTATTAACTGGAGTAGGGGGAAGTGTGTGTAAACTTGGAGGGGGTAACTCAGTGACGTAAATTTGTACCAATTACATTACTTCCGCCGACAGCAGCAAGAGAAAACTGTTTATTACATTGCGTTATTTTCCTGTTACAGGAATTTCCAAATCAATTGCATATTTTGTTTAAATAATCATGGAATTAGTTAGTGCCCGCAAACCCTCCATTTGGATATCCGGCGTATGGGAGGTAACTTCCGCAACCTTGAATGGCAGAGAGGAGGGAGGGAGTGATAATGAAGTGGGGTCTTTTAATACATATATAGCATTAAAATGGGAGTTGAATATGTTAGGATTGTTGGCAGTAAGAAGGGTGGTATAGCAAAGTAACGTCATTACTAGTTCTTTAATAGTATTATTAGATAGTATACACTACATCGCAAGTACTTATCTCTGGGCTCTAAATTGGAAATAATGAGGTCAGGAAGCCATATGACGTCATGTTAATGCCCTGAGTACTTGTACTCTCAGAGCAATGTCCTCGCAGTCACTACTAAGTATTCTTCACGGTTTTGGTAGAATTTGGTGTGAATCTTTTGCTCGACGATCGTGTACTACAGTCATTTTACTTCAAATAGACAAACTTTCTTCAAACTTGCCATGTCTTACCACGTTAACTTGGAATTGAATTACATTATGAAAGTGGTGGGGGTTGTACTTGTTTAACTGATAGCGCTCTCTACTCTCAAGTCATAGCTTTGTAATAACAGTTAATTTAAACTTAACCCACAGGTGTCCCAGATCTGAAATCAATTTTCCTGGAACTATGTTTCAAATACAAGTGGTTGGGCATTAATGTGTTTAGGTAGTTTAAAGGAAATCATTGGAACCGTTTTCCAGTAAATTGTGAAAAACTGAAAAATAAAACTATTCATTAAAGTCGCACTTCCGGTTGATGGATTTTACATAAAACCGTAGTGTTGTCAGGTGGGCTGAGTGATATTACTGTAGCGGAAAACCAAGTATTCAGCTTTCTGCAATTTTTTCGTTTTTGAGATATTTCATTCACGATCACACTCACACAAACAGACTTCTCTAAAAACATTTTTGTATCTTAGGGGACGTCAAATTATACTCCCTCTTACTGAGGTTTAATAATAATAATAATAATAATACTTTATTTTCTAAAAAAAGATAAATACGAAGTATTGAAAAAACAGTATATTCGACATGGCGAGAGCCGTCTGCCAGCATTACTACAAATGAAACAACAACAAAAAAAAAAAGAGCTTTCTTTCTATCTAAAAAATAAACAGAAATAATCCTAAAAAATACGAATATAAGAAAGTAATAATACTATGATGAAACAGAAAGGATTTACACAATGTAATTATAATACAAACAAATGTAATTAATTCGATAAAAAGTAAATTTAATAGTGGAAACTAAAAAAAAGTAAATTAAATAAGATAAATACATATACAAATAATACTTATATCTCTCAACATAAACTTTCTAGGATGACTCTGTGAGCCTATCATACATAACTCTCCAAGCGTGTCGAGCAAAGCGGATCAGTGGACGAGGATCTGCCTGGCCGGTCGGAAAAGCAATAATTTCATCTCTAGCAAGACTTCGTTTGCCAAAGTAAAGAATACGGAATTCCGCCAATAGAGGACACTCGCCCAGAAAATAATATAATTCTTCGCGAGTGTTGAAATTGCAGAGAGAGCACATTTCTACATCAGGATCTCCGCTGAGCCAAGGTCTTTAATTCAAGTATAGTAGCTCTCCTCTCAGTTTAAATTGCCAGCAGAGTTCAGGATACTTTAATTTCTCAGAGAAGGAAACCGTTACAATATTCTGATATTCTGAAATTAGAACCCTGTACAATAAAAAGCGTTCGGATTGTACTGCACGATTCACAGAGCATTCCAGATGAGACTTAGTAATAATTTCCGGAAGTTTCAAAAGCTGTTTAGGGCAATTAGAAGGGTTATCCAAAGAACAGGGAAAATCATACTGGTAACACCTAGTAAGCGTAAGCCAATGTTTAAATCAGTAAACTTTATTTCTGATGACCTGAAGAGCAACAATTTTCGGTAAACGGTAGTCAGGTAATTATACTTGGTTTACTTGGATACTTACTGAGGTTTATAAAAGGTGTGAAATTCAGTGTAGGACGATTTTAATTCGACCAGATCTGGTGGTGAAAATATTTTATAAAAAAAGAAAGAAAAACAACCAGGGAGGCTAGGCCCCTGTGCAGCAAGGATACGAACTAAGTTAGTTTAACAATGCAGCTCACACACACACACACACACACACACACACACACATATATATATATAGTTATAAGTTAGGCGAGGCGAGAACGGTAATAATAGAACTAGAATTACATTCTATCCTTAACACACCCAAATTGTACTCCAAGAAATTACACTTGCGATACGTGATCATATTTTATAATTATAGAATAATATTTATAATTTTCAGTTTCCATTATTATGTAAGTATCTCTCTTTTACTTAATTTTTATTAAATACGTAAGTTTCAGCTTTCTCTTACAGCTGTAAGAGGTAATACTGCGATCGTGTCAAATTTTCGATATCGAGTTTTTACCGGAAATACATACCTGAGTCCGCAAAAAGTGATTTTCGGAACTTGATGTGCGTGTGTGTGTGTGTGTGTATTTTATGGTCAAAATAACAGCAGTAAGAGAAAGTTGTGTGAGTATTTCACACCAGATTTTTTTTTTATATTCGAATTAATTTAAAAAAAATTACTTTTGATGTGATATTTATACTTTCCCGGGATGACGACTGGTTCCAGAGTCGTCATCTTCTCAAACAGCCATGCTGTATTGCGAGTCATTAGTTCCTACTGTCAGTTCAAGACTGGTTTCAGGATGTTTGGGCAACCTCACGAAAATTAATAGCTAAGATAAGATTTATCCCTTATCTGAAAACCAGGTTTCAAGATATAAAGGCAACTGTGCGGTAGATTGCCTTGATTGGGAAGGTTCCAGAAGGACCCGTATTGTACCTTATAGATCCATTCTGCGGCATTACTTGATGATTTAACCGTCGAAGCGTAGGTGCACAGTATAGAGCACATGAATGGTAGATAGAAACACCAGGTTTATTAATTAGCGGGTCTAATTAAGCACTAAAGACTTTGAACAAGCCGGCCGTTGCCCCAAGTTAATGGGTGAATGTAGGTGAAGACCTCGCACAGAGAAGCAGAGTGGAGCTTTTCTAGGTACCGGGGTTCGCGGATATAAAGTGCAATGAGGGGGCGGACGAGTTGGCTAAAGTGGAGTCCTTACTACCGTTTTATGTCCCATCCAGCAGTAGCCGTTACCATGCAATTTTACAACAGGGAAGTCAAACTGTGGAGGAATAGGGAACTGGAGAAGCACTGGAGAGACACGGAAGTTTGTCCCCAGGCTAAGAGATTTATAAAAGGTTTAAGGTCAGGGGGGCTTGAAGTATCTTCTCTCCCTGAAAGAATACTATTGAGAGTTGTAGTGGGTGTATTAAACTGGACAGTCTTGGGAATCATTTAGGCAAAATAGACAGGACGTCTAGTCCTTTATGTCAGAATTTTGAGAGGGAGTCAGGGTGTACCAACCACTACTTCGATCGGTGCCCCTGTTTCACTAATACGTGGTTCCGTATATTTGGGAGGGCAACACTCTCAATGGAATGCTTGGAGGAGATGGAGATATAAGATGAAATATAAAGGGAACGCTTCTTAGGACTGTTTTTTTGGGGGGGGTAAGATGAGGATCTTAGGTCCCGCGCCTTCGGGCACCCATTATTAATTCGCCCAGGCTTAAGAGCATAATTACTCCAACAAGACAGGATGACACTACACCTTTTCACTACCACAGGAAGAAGAAGAAACAGCAGTGCACGTCTATGTCATTGTTAGGTGCTTGTGTGACTGAGAGTTAGCCTCTTCGGAAAAGTAAAAAAGATGCCTTCAAGATTTGCCCAGAAGTCATTCCAGACTCTAATCACAAATCTAATTGAAACAGAGTGGACTGGAGAAGAAGGTACTCTAGACTGTTGGTGGCACAACTGAAGTGAAAGGAGTGTATAAATTGAATTTGCTCTGTGCAAGTGTGTGTTATCACACTGTCTGACAAATGCATCCTGAAGATGGGCAAACGCCCGAAACCGGTCGATGGCCACAAAATGAAGCAGGCTACCACGGAAAATGTCTCTGATGTTTTTCAGTTAGATTTGTAATAAATGCCGTAAACGTAAAGTTATATGAAAGTGTTGACAAGGAATTTTTACTTTTTTATTTTATATTGTTTGCTTAGAGACTAACAGCTACTATAAATATAAAGTTATTATGTAAATAGTAATGTCTCTAAATACTATGGTTAATTTTGTTTACAAAATGTCTACACCAGATGACACTCTTATCTGAGTTGTTTAAACGAATAAATTTGTATAATGAACAGAAAAAGTAAAAAAAAAATTAGGTCAAATCTTACTAAATTGTACAATTTAGAATTTCTATGAAACAGAAAAGACATTCAGTAAAAGTCACACTTTCCGGTTGACCGATTTTGACCCCAAAACTTCGAGTCAGGGATTCTGCGCTGCTGGTATCCAAACGGTATATCAAATTTCACCATGCAGCGATTTTCGTTTTTGACTTATTTTGTTCAAAATCACACACACACTCACCATTCGTTAAAAACCACTTTTTCTGTCTTAGGGGACTTCAAAACATTTCCAGTTCTATTAGAAAATAAAAATAAATACGAATAAAAAGTTATAATTTTGCTGTAAATATTATATATACATCGCTTGCAATACTTGTGATGTTTTACTTCTAAGTATGATTGCACAAGTCATCGACCTGAAGAGCGGTGCGTGTTTCAAGGTCAACCTTCTCTCCTCTCCCCCTCCTCAGTCACACTATCTCTCTCGCCCTTTCGCTACATTACATCGCCTTATCCTGCCTCCTAGATGTTAAAAGGTTTTTCCTTTCACTTAAGGTCACACCCATTCTTCCCTCGGAAAATTTTTAATGTCCAGAACTTCCGAACAAGAGTCCACCGGGGAAATGAGTGCCTCCTTTCAGAATTAATTGAAAAATATACATTTCAATTTTTTGAAGAAATTTAACAAAAAATGGCAATACTTTAGATGTAATAAGTAATGTGATGGTATGCTGCCGTTATTAAGTTTTGCATTAAGTCTCTTCTTTGATGCATCACTAGTGGAGGTGATCAATTAGATGGTCCTAGTTTTGTGTAGTCATGTTATCATCACAAGAACAATATGGATTATGTATTAAATGAAATCTATGTAAGTATTGTCGAACTGTTGCATGTTCTGTCAGAATCTGTGTTAGCTTGTGGTCTATCATCTGTAAATCTATTAGTTTTCTGTCATCAATATTGGTTGTTTCTCTTCCGCTTGGTACCCTCCTCCCTTCTTCTTCCCACTCTTTTCTTATTCTGTTCCAAACTTATTTTTGAAATGACTTGGGAGATTGTTGGTAGGTAAAGCCAGTTAAAGGTTTAATAAATATTACAGATTGAAAGAAAATGTGTCATTACATATATAATTATATTAAAAGGAGTGAGAGAAAGTCGTGTGAATGTTTCACACCAGATTTTTTTATTTGTTTTTCATTTGAATTCGGTGTTTATTGGTGGGGGGGGGGGTCTTCTGGCTTCTTATTATGGCTTAGGTTTAATGGTCATTTTTGTTTTGTCCATTTTTGGAGATGGAAAACACAAAAGTGTTTTGGTGGGGGAAGTTAACAACACTCACTGCTATGTGTGGGTGTGTGTGTGTGCGCAGAATGTGTATATGTGCATAAGTTTGTGGTAATAAAGAGTATAAATGTACTGTATGTCGTGGCTAACAACATTCTGCCCCTTCACGCTCTCTCACTCTCTTTACACACACACACGCACGCGCGCGAACTCTCCCATTCATAATACATGAGATTATGAGAGATATATTACGATCACCCCTGTACATCTCTATCCCTTCCCCTAAGTGGTTCTCGTAATCGTCCTCATACACACACACACGCGCGCGCGCGCGCGTACCACATACACACATACATGCGGTGTACAGGGGAGTGCTCGTATGTATACATATATATTTGTACATTCAGCCCTCCCACTGTTTTCCACGCCAATGTACTTTATAGGCAAACATTCCCTCTGTAGAAAGTCCACTAGATACCGCTGTTCTACTAGAATACTCCCTTGGAGGGTGAAATGACAAACATTAGCGTAGCTATGAACCTCCTGCACCCTCCCTGCCCACAGCTCCTCAGCCGAAGCCCCCTCCCCAGCTCCATCTTAAAGTTCATCATCAATTAACTCCTGCACTATATGCAATTTCTCTCTCTCTTTCTTACTCACACACACGCACACAGTATTCTGAAAGGTCTAAGAGAGAGAAACTGTCAAAGAAATCTATACCAACTTTCGAGACATTATTTTTCTGTTAGAGCTGCCAGTTTGAAATTGAATTATTTGCAAGCTCAAGTTTCAAGAGGGAGTCCACAAGGTTAATGCTGTGAACCTGGCTTCTGGATCCTTATATATTATGTTAGCTTGCTTAGGTTTCCGTTTCCTGGCCGCAGTCAAATAATCGCTTTTGCGGATGATATCCTTATTCTCGTTGCTGGAAAAACAGCTTTGGAATAAATACTGACGGAAATATGGTATTAAGGACTGTTGAGCGCTGAGCCACTGGTCATAAGATTAAGTTTAATAAAATTAAATCTAAGGTGATGTATTTGTTTAAAAGAATGAATCCCGAACTGGAGTCTGTCTACCTGGATACTGAAAAATTGGAAATGGTAGAAAGTTTGAAGTACCTGGGAGTCATTTTTGATAGAAAATTGAGCTGGGATCATCATCTGGATTATGTTTGCGAAAAAAGTTGGCAGTTCGTCAGTATACTTTCTAGGGCGGCTATAAGGAGCACTGGAGTCTTGGGAGCGAGGCTCTGAATGCAATATATATAGGAGCCTTTCTGCCTCTTATGTTGTATGCAATTGCCATGTGGCGTTCGGCACATCCAACAATAAGCGGAACAGCTGGCGATCGCAAACTTTGAAATGCTAGGAGAAAACCGATGTCCAGGGAGAAAGGTTAAAATCTCCACTGACCGCCGCATTATCTTGGGCACATGGGGAATGCTAACATTCACCTCCCACTCACAGAAAAAACCAGACTCGCCCTACTAATGCTTCAGCAGCATTTCTCCATCTGTTTCTCTTGGGTGAGGGCTCATGTGGGGATAGAGGGCAACAAGTACGCCGACAAGTTGGCTCAGGATGCCTCTAAAGACAAAAACATTCCCATTAGTTACTGCAAATTTCCCTTAACTGCTGTTAAACGATGGATTGAACAGCGGAGCATAGAAAAGTGGGAGGAGCTATGGAGTGACTCACAAACTGACAAAGGAGTTCTTCCCATCAACCTTGATGAGACTAAAAATGGAGCACTTTAAAATCAACTACAGATTGACTCAAATTGGGACATGGAAAAGTAGCTTGCCTATCTCCATAGATTTAACATCACTCCGAGTCCTGTCTGTTCCTGCGACCTCGTTTCATCCCAAGGTATTGACCATCTCCTCTGGGAATGTAATAACGTATTGCAAGCGAGACAACATTTCCTGCAACATATGGTCACGCAAGGTGTACATTGGCCTCCAACTAAATCAACTCCGGCTACTCCAGCCGGAATTCATCTTGGAATTTCTTAAATTTGTAAAGGATATTTTTAGTTTTATGGACAGCTGATTCTGTTTATTAACGGAATAATATAAAAATTATATATACTTATACATATAGATCTGTACGTATATGAAAAATGGGAAATTTTGTCCCCTTTTACTAGAATTCATAGCATTTCAATTTACTCTTGTTTATCGTTCTCGTTATATTGCCCCTCTATACAAATCATTAGAATTGTATACAAATATTTATGACTTTGATGATAAGATTGACATATTCATAATAATAAATTGTACTATGTGTCCACCAATTAAGTTACTTTTTTATACAAAACAATTAAGTCCTAAACAGTTAATGATCTGTATATAATTGCATGTAATACTTTAGTGGAGCATGCTGACAACACCACTTTCACCCACCACCCCTCTTAATCCCTTATATATAAAATGACAAATTTTCTTTAAATATCAAATTTTGCTTATACATGTCCAAATATAAAATATACAGGTGAGAGGAGAGAGGACAAGTGTCAACCTATCGTGACAACGGCAGATAGAGAAGTATGATTACATTGTGAGAGCGCCAATAATATTGAATTTTAACGTCCCAGATTCCTCCCACCTATGAACAATTTTTTTTAGAAAAATTTCACAAATAGAAGTGAAAGGTTTGTTATCTATGAAGAATGTATTCCAAATGTAAAGGAAATCGCTGTGGTCGTTTTTGGAAAAATTCACCTCCAAAAACTCAAAAACCTATTCTGTAAAATCGCACTTCCAGTTAACTGATTTTCTTCACATTTGGAATTCTAGCGATGTTTCTAATATATATTAATATTATAGAGGTGGCAGAACCATAAATTGTACTAAAGAGGTACTTGGAGAAAAACAGCTCTTCCCTCAGAACCTCAAAAATAGATAGATAATTATGTGTGCAGATAGTATACCAAGTTGAATGAAAATCGTTGGAGCCGTTCGAGAAAATCGCGTAAAATTGGAAAAAAACATTCAGTGAAGTCGCAGTTCCGATTGATGAATTTTGCCCGAAACGTTCGTGTCCGATGTGGTACTACTACCTTTAGGTACCTATCCACCGAAAGAACAATGAGGAACATTTATGTTTCTGTTGAATGTTTCGTAAAATGTTACACTAAGTTCCAATAAGTTTTTTGTTGTTGCTGTAAACAAAATGAAAAGTTGTTTTGTGTTTCCGTTTGAAGCGATAAACATCAAAGGTGACAGTGGAAACGCTCGGCAACAATCGGATTGGGAACTTTTTGTTGCGGCAGTGGAGACAGTAGCGTTGCTGTTTGTTTCGATTTAGTTGTAGTGCACGTGGAGACAACTGCTTGTGCATTTATTACGTCTTTTTAAAATTAAATAATTATGCCGCCTCCGATTCACAAGTGGAGCAGTGACAAAGTAATTGAATTACTCGAAACATACAGAACCTTGGAATGCTTGTGGAACTCCAGAAATATAAAATACAAGTGCAGAAATGCTCTTGGTCTCTGCTGTATGGATTAACTGGCGCGGAAGAAGGAGAAGTGAAGAGAAAGATTAAAAACATGACAGTCCAGTTTTTCAGAGAGAGAAAACGATATCGTTCATATAAAAAATGACTACATTTATATTGATGTTGCTTTGGTGGAGCCAATGTGTTTCCAAAAACAAATAAACTAGAAACAAAACGTACATGTTGCTAAAATTAGTTACTTTGGTGGAGACAGAAAGTTTCCTTATGTTGCCTCAAGTTCCATTATTGTGAAACAAGTGGCAATACATGGCAACATAGAGTTCTTCATTGTTCCTTTGGTGGATACGTACCTTTTGATTTTTCGTTTTTGAGTTATTTTGTTCACTCACACACACACACAAATATATATATATAAACCATTCGGTAAAAACAGTGTTATGGTCCCTACTCAAGGGACCTCAAAACATGTAATTCCGATGAAAACATGCCGAAAATCTAAACATGATCACAGTACTTCTAAAAAAAACGAAAATTCGCTGAAAAATGTTACAGATAAATATGACTGGTTATAGCTGTGTACTTTTAGTATTCCAAGTGTAAAGGTAACTATTGGAGCCGTTATCGATAAAATAAAGAAATGGTTTGACACATATTCTGTAAAGACGCATGTTCTTGGGAAACTTTTACGTTATGCTTTCCTCTGAAGCACCACTCAGCAGAATCTATCATCTACACAATATCTGTATATATTAGAAGCATTGATAGAATCCCAAATTTGAAGAAAATTCTGTAACGCGGAATTGCGACTTTACAGAATCGGCTTTTGAGCTTTTTGGAAAATTTTCTCAAAACAACTTTAAAGAGATTTGTTTAAACTTGGTGTGCGCTAACTATACAGATATAACTCATCACTTTTATTGGAACCGTTAAACAAATTTATTTTACGTGATTCTGTGTAATTTGTGCTGTTGAATTTGAAATCGTATAAAACGTTCGTTAAATATAATTAGAGCTCTCTTCTGGTACCCTATTCAGACGCCTTCAAAACACCTCATACTGGTGAAAATTAAAAAAATACCTAGACACTATATTCATTTTCGATTAATGAATTTCATCATACTTGGGAAACATTACATTTTTAACTTCATAATTATTGAATAGATTCTAGAACCGTATAATATTGAACTGAAGAGATACTTTAGAGAAAACCTTAATCTTGCAGCCTGCCTGAGAAAACACAGAGTCAATTTTGCTAAAAAAATTATTTAAATAAAAGTGATTGGCCTTTATGTATGCGGGTTTATAGAAAATCGTTTCAGCCATGTTTGAGATAATCATGAAATAAATCGATAGAAAAAAAACACTCAATAAAGTTGCACATTCCATTGATGGATTTTTCCCTCAGTGTCTAATGCTTCGTTAAATCTAAATAAAAATAACTAGGATTTATAATAGTTTTTCGGATATTTGGATATGAGACACACTTTGCTTGAAATTTTTTTTTTCGTATTCAGACGACCTCAACAAAGTTCTAGTGAAAATTAGACCAGATAGCAATTCTCCCTGTTGCGCCAGAAGAGAGCGCTAGAGAGAGCATAAATGATCCTAATATATGTGCAATAACAAGTTTAATGAAATTTGTCGAATCTTCAGCGAAATCTATCTCATAATGGCTTCAGTAGACTATTATTGTTTCCGATTCCAACAAATACATCGTATTGCACATTTTATGCAAAGTTAGAGGTAGTAAAATCATATAGTAAACTTTGTAAAAAGGTTGAAATACTAGCTTTTGTTTTGTTTACAACTTTAAAATACGAAAAGTGTGCATTAACCTTTTAATAAATTCAGCCATTCAGTTGGCAACACTGTTATATAATATATCATATAATCAGCTGATCTAATTAGTCAGCTGTTTAATAGGGTCTTGCTTTGTCCCCCTGCATGTTTGTGTGCAAGTGAAGTCGTTCACTTCATTTGCATTTATAATCAAGTCATTGTAGATACTAGCTAGAAGATAATGATGATGGTGTGGAAGTTAAAGAAAGAATTAATTAGTAAAGTTATAATGGAAGATGGCAGGCGGCGCACAAGGTGAAGAGGTAGTTCACCTGCAGGTGTATATAATGTAGTGGAGTGTGCTCTGCTAAAGTGCATGCACATAGGATGAGTTGTGCAGTAAGTGGTCGGATGCACAATTCAACAAGAACAATAAGTGCGCGCGGACGATCTGCGCCCTCGAGCGTCTGCCTGGTATTAATAACCGGCCCAGTTTACTAACCTGAGTCGACTTCTTGTACAGGAGGAGTAGGGGGAGCGAACCGTCTGACCGACAACTGTAATAATGTTTATGTGTGTTTTGGTGTGGGAAGATTAAAAATATGCAAGCAGAAAATAAGAAATAAAAGAATAATAAATATAAGAAAGAGAGAGCGTGACAAGGTGAGAGTGAGGTGGTGGCGTTGTCGGTGAGAGAAAGAAGAACTACAACAGATCACAGAGGTATGTGTGCATGTTGCAACATGTCCGACCGGTAGTGGCTTTGACCTGCATGCACCACTGGCCTTCTCCTAACTAGCCACCATTAACACTCTCTCGGGCAGGCCGCTCTTGGTGCACTGCACTCTAAATGAACGAATCCTATCTGTTATTATCGCAGCTGACCTGTTAGTCCTACACTCACACCATACCACACACACCACACACTCTTCAAGCTGTTCTATCCAATCACTCTTTTTATATGCTCTCTTTTTTCATAAATTCCATATCATTTTTTATAATTTATTTAATCACTTTATTCGCAGTTCACTGCAATTCATATTAAGTAATATTTTTTATACTATTAAATACAGGAACTATATCGTGATGGGATCAAATTTTCAAAATTGAGTTTTTATCGTGAATACATTTTTGAAATAGCCTGAATAACAGAAAAAAAGAAGAAGAAATTAGCGAATGATATATATATGGTGTTATATATATATATATATATATGGGGTGTGTTTGTTTGTCACTTTTATTTAATAAATTCCAACAGGATAGTTGGAAAAAATGAAGCAGGCTATCACGGAAATGTCTGTGAAGAAAATTGCAGTAAGAGAAAGTCGGGTGAGTGTTTCACACAAAATTTTTTCATACCATGGATGATATTGCTGAACATATATTCTCGAGAAAATTCAATTCCAAAAATTTGACGTAATCACATTTCCTTTCCCTAATATAAGCCGTAAGAGAAAGTGCAAATTATAAAGAAGAAGAAATTTTAGAAGAAAATTTGTATGTTAGAATTGTAATAATTGCAGTTAAAGAGAGTCATGTGATTGTTTCACATCTAAAGATTTCAGTCCATACACTTGTGTAAAGTAAAACATAAATAAATTCTTCATTGGCGCCCGGAGCCTTCTCAGTGCACTGCCGGCCTCAGGACGTGTTCTCTCGTTATAGACAACACCGTACAGTGAGCCTTAGAGGCTCCTAGGAAGGAAAAAATCTAAGGGTAGCATAGCTGGACTCGAACCCGGGTCCTCCGCGTGGGACTCCAGTAGGCTAACCACTCAGCTATTCTCTTTCGTTTTTTACAACCTTTAAATTTTTTAATTGACTATTTCGAAGTATATGTAACATTTTCAGACATGATATAATTTTTTAGGTTTTAAATTGAAATAAAATGACTATATAAACGTTTTTCCCAATAAGTTAATCAAGTTTCTATGATTAACTGGAAAACCAACAAGCGGAAAAAACATAATTTGCAAGGTTAGCTGGTTCATCACTAGAGAGTGTTCCACAGCTTGCCTTACAGCAGATATACAACTGAGCTGCCAACTGTTCTTGATATATATATATATATATAAAAACCCTGGTGTGAATGATTCACACTAATGCTCCTCACATAACTCTGATTGTTCTAAATAACAAATTTTCTTTCTAGTTCCAATGTTTATTTAATATTTAGTTTATTTTCAATATTGTGCAGTTAGCGGAACATACGTTATAATAAATTTGAAGGGTACAATGATCACTCGCAGTACATATGCCCAAAAAATAAAAAAAATGAACTTTAGGCACTTTTAAGGCAAGAATGATACACTCAATCACCCAAAAACCCTTCTAGGTAGAACGTTGCAAACAAAGTGATGAATGTTGTTATGGTTCCGCAGAGCTGGAAAGCATCAGAGATATTTTCCGTTATAGCCTGCTTCTTTTTGTGGTCATCGGCAGGTTTCGGGCGTTCGCCCATAATCAGGATGTTTTTGTCAAACATTGTCATACCACAGACTTGCACAGAGCCTAATAACAGAATTTGCACATAGACTTACACAGTGTATCAACTAAGTTTGCTCTGTGCAAGTCTATGTATCACACTGTTTGACAAAAACATCCTGATGATGGGTGGACGCCCGAAACCGGTCGATGACCACAAAAAGAAGCGGGCTATAACGGAAAAAGTTTCTGAAAGTGATGGATTTTTGTTTGAGTGGTTAGTATGGTAAAGTTTAAAGAAACCCGTTGATATCGTTAACGAGCAAATTGGCGAAGAACGGACGGGGAGGGAGACTGTGTAGGAATGTCTCGTTTCCGGTGAGCCGATGTACAAGAAACTGAACATTTATTTCCCATGAAAACTGATTTTCGAAAATGGCTTGATATCTGTTACTTATTATGTAGGTGTAAAACCGTATACTATACTGAAGTGGTACTTTAGAGGGAAGCACTGTTCTCTCCACTCAAAAAAAATGAATTTTCACGGAAAAATGTTTCAAATAAATGAGATAAGTTTTTATTTATGTAGGGAGTATACGAAGTAAGTGAAAATAATAAGTACTAGGGAAGGGAATAGCTAAGTGGTTAGCATACTGGACTTCCACGCGGAGGACCTGGGTTCGAGTCCAGCTGTGCTACCCTTAGATTTTTTTTCTTTCTGATGGACAGTGATGTCTGTAACGAGAGAGCACTGTCCTGAGGCCGGCAGTGCGCTGAGAAGGCTCCGGGCGCCAATGACCGTAGATGTTGACGCGCCTTAATTTAAAAAAAAAAAAATAAGTAGTAGAAGGACGAAGATCATAAGAGTAAGTAAAAAGAAACTTTTATTAAATTCGTGTTCCCGGTTGAATGGATTTGATAATTTTTCGTGTCAGATACGGCAGTGGAACTTAATAGAATAATAGTTTCAGCTTCCTGCGACTTTTCGTTTTTGAAGTATTTGTACGATTTGAAGAATATATATATGCACACATGCATTTATGGTGCTGAATTGTATATTTCTAGTTCGAAAATTGCAAAAATTTGAATTTTTTCTCAATATTTTCTCTTTAGAGCGCAAGAGAAAGCAAAAAGGAGAATTACCTTTAATTACTGAGTAATTTTACTAAGTAAATTACCCTGAAACAAGGATTTTCGT
The DNA here is from genome assembly GCA_011037195.1 of Triatoma infestans. Taxonomy (NCBI): domain Eukaryota; kingdom Metazoa; phylum Arthropoda; class Insecta; order Hemiptera; family Reduviidae; genus Triatoma; species Triatoma infestans. The sequence continues at coordinate 35,284 of JAAEAF010003829.1, read as the reverse complement.
TTTATTTTGTTTAAAATGAAAACATTTCCAGTGTGGCCAATTTAATTTAATTTGGAAATATTGGCGAATACAAAATTTTGTGCAAAACTCAAGTACTTATCAATGTCATCTGCATCATAATAGTCACTTCGTAGGCTACTCCCCTCCTCCAAGGATTTTAATGTCTCAATAAAAGTGATAAAAAACACTTTTATTAAACACCGGTGAAAATTCAGCGCCAAAATACAAGTTCGTCGGTATTATAATGATTATAGTTAGGGGAGAAGTTGTTTCGATTTAAAACCGCAACTATTTTTTTGTTTTAGTTGCAATTTAAGGTGTGGCAATGAAATGCATTTCCTGTCCTTCTCTTTTGCCCTTTCCTGCGGGTGTGGTGTGATTGAGTAATTAGGCATCTTGTTTCCTCCCATCAGATTAATACGCACGCAAGAGTGATACTACATCCTTTAATTGGAGTATTTCTTGTTTTTTTTTTTTAACATTTGTGTTTATTAAAGCTGTCTGTGGCTTTGTAAAAAAGAATATTATGTTAAACATTTATAATTTATATATAGATTATGCGTTCACTTTTAAAAAGATTATTCAAAGTAGAAATCTTTAGATGGAATGGATTCAAAATCAATCACTCAGCGACCTAGAAGTTCTGATGTGACTTCCCGGTGTGTGTCAGTGTTCTTATTATTGTAGTGTGTAATAAATAATATAGGGTGACCATTTTTTCCTTCGTTTTAATCCAGGAGTGCCGTTATAAAAAAACGTTTGTTTTTTCAATTTTTAATTAAACAATTTATATTATCAAATTATTTTATTAAATTAACAGTCAAAAATAATCGTAACGATGAAAACAATAATTGCTAATTTACACCCGGTCTCTTCAAATGCGAATATGATGAAATATTGTTGGCGACTGAGTCTAAAAAAAAAACGAAAATTCGCAACAAGCTGAAACTTTAGATATTTTAAAGGAACGATCATAGAAACTGATACGTAGATTTCAAAAAAATCCGATAACCGGAGCTGGGTTACTACATTACTGCATTTAATGTTTCAATGTTTGCTCCTGCGGATAAACATATACTGAAGGTTCCAGATTTGAAATAAATTTGTCAGTTAGAATTATAATAGCAGTTTCACACCAGATTTCTTTTATATATAGCTCTTCAGATAGACTTATCTGTAAAAGCCTAAACGCTTAGTATATCTAGCCCGTGGTTTTCTATTTTCAAGAGGTTGCACTCATCAGGGCCTAATTTTTTGTAAGTTTGATTGATATATCAAACTACTACGTGTTTCGCTGGAATTCACACAGGGACGTGCTAAGGTCCGTACAAATAAGGCTACAGTACACACACCCCCCTCCCATCTGAGGAAAGTCTATGGCGATTATTTCAAGTTAGGAAACATAATTTTACACGAAGGACTTTTTTTTTTTTTTTACTGATTTCATTCCGCCTTTTATTGCGTTGGGTTGTGGAGGGAACAGTTAGTGTTATATTCGGGTGAACTACTTTCGTGTCTATTTTTCGTACTTAGAAAATTGTCGGAATTAGTAGGTACCAGGCTGTGACTCGATCAATATCTGTCCATATCTGAAAAAGAGTGTGAGAACTCCATGTCTCTGCCAGTCTGCTTAGAAACTGTAACTATAAACTTCTCCTCGTCTTTCCTTTAAATAAATATACTGTTCTGTGAAACACACACACACATATCTTTCTGCGATTATATAACAATTATATGCAATTATGTAACAATTATATGCAATTATATAACAGTGGTAAATTGAAAAATATTTTTCAAACTTAAATCTAAAGATTTAGTTGGTGTTGTTGGTGTACTCTCTCTAACTAAACGCTGACATATAATTACACTGTAACAAAGCTAAAAAGGTTCAGTTTATCGTCACACATGGCCGCCCTAAAACTCAACAAAAAACAATTTCCAAGATAATTTTAGGCGTAAATGTCCGTACTAAGTATTCCCAAGTTTAAAAATAAAGCAAATCGTTGGGGTGTTTTTTTTTTTAATATTGCGGCAAAAAACTAAAAAAACACTCAGATTATCACACTCTCGGTTAAGATTTGATTTTAAACGAAACTTGCGTAATAGATTTAGTGAAACGGATTCGGACCCAATTCTCTGAATAATTGCGTTAAAATCTTTTCTTTTTTCGAAATTTGGCACAATGGCATTGTACCTTTTCTTTCGAATAAGAATAAGTAGAAAAAAAAACAACAGAATTAGACAAATTAATAGATAATAACATTAATAAAGCTTTCGAATCTATGTTTTGGCAGATTACATTTTCATCGTTTGTATGCATAAGTTCATGATACTTTGAATAAACTTGCATAACACTTAGACGTACAAATATTTTAATTTTTTCTAAAGTTGGTCAGACTGTTGTTGTATTGTTTAGTCAGCTGATTATTTTAAATAAATATATTATATATTTTTTTTTTTTACATAACTCTTGCTAATATAATGCTGTATGATTGTAATTTAGTAAAGCTGTGGTGCAGTTGTCGTCGTTTGTATGCTGTAGGTGCAGTTTTGTGTGAGTATGTGTGTGTTTGTTCCGGCCGTTCACTCCGTCCGGACCCTGACCTAACATAACATCTCGTTATTGCTGCGATGGTTGCGCTCTCTAACGCACGCACGCGCATAACACACGCCATATATACATATATATACATTCATATATATTTGTTTATTTATCCAAGTATAAAAGTTAATAAAATAGTTGGCTGGGAAAGTTATTATTAAATATCCTCCTTCTCTCTGCATCAGTGCAAGTCAAGTGAGAACTCCAAGTGGAAAAACCTTGAACACATTGGAGTGGCACCATTGCGCCATCTACAACACAATACAGTAACTATTTTATACTGTCTTCACATGTTTGTTTTTTACATATTTAATGACAGCATTGTTGATCATCTAGCTATTAATAGATAATATGATTTAACAAGTGGGACAAACACATCTTTATCAATGTACGATGATGCTGAATAGTCTATTCTCCTTTTCTTTGTATTTTGACTTCTTTGTAGTGTTCAGATCACGGTGTTACAACCCTTGTTCTGCACAAACAATAATTAAAAAAAAAAATTCATTAAAGAAACCTTCGTTCCAAAATATAGAATCAGCCTGTAAACACATTATGGAGTTTGAGCTTTCTACGACTGTTCCCATTTTTTGAGATAATTTATTCATTCATACAAACACACACAGAGCATTTGCTGAAAACTTTTTTTCCTGTAACCCGGGTATTTCCGGTGGATATATCGACTTTCGTAAAACGAAAATGACACTATTAAAATACTTACTCACAAAATTTACTGATCCTTCTCTTATTTTGTAATTTTCAAATTTTATTTGTGCAAATTGTTTTCAAACTTTTGCAATTATTGTGGCGCATTTAATTTGGCCGAGTTTTAGAAACAATATTTTGCATACAAACCGAATTCACACGAATCGAATCCATCTAAAAAAAAATCTGTGTGAAACACTCAGTTTCTCTAATTTTAATTAATGAAATTTTAATCGAGAAATTTTCTTTAAAATTGAAATGTTAACAATGTTTAATTGGGCTGGTGATAAAAATGGTAGTGGGGGTTTTACTTGTATACCTCAGCGGCCAATGTGAAACCGTTTATGTCAAAATCAAGCAAATTGTGCAAATTTAAATTTAAACTATCAGACAGACCTCTAAAATAACTTTGTTCAATAAAATGTTTCAAATAAAAGTTTCTATTATGTAGCAAGCATTCCAAGTTTAACGGAAAATTGTTAATCATTTTTGAGAAAATTCCAAAAAATAATTCTGTAAAATTGCACTTCCGGTTAATCGATTTTTCAAATTTGGAGTGCAATCAATGCTTCTAATGTGTAATATTATTTTGTAAGTGGTAAAACCGTATATTATACTCGAGTAATATTTCAAAGAAAAGCTTAACGCTGCTGTTGCTAAAAATCAATTTTCCCGGGAAAATGTTTGAAATAAAAGAGATAGGTATTTCTATGTGTGTACATAGTACACCAAGTTTAAAGAAAATCATTGCAGCCATTTTCGAGAAAATCACGAAAAATTGAACAAAAAAAAAATTCTTAGAGAAATCTTTCAAATGAAAAGTGCTAGCCGTGTATATGTATAAATAGTGTACCAAGTTTAAAGGAAATCGTTGCAGCCAATTTCAAAAATAAAATCGCTAAAATTAAAAAAAAAAAAAAAAAAAATCTGATAAAGGCACACTTTTGGTGGGTGGATTTTGAAACGAAAACTTCGTGTCAGATGAGGTGATGATGGTACCCTGAAACGGAATAACATGTTTTTGCTTCCTACAATTTGTGTGTGTGTGTGGTTTTGTTCACACGTATAGCACACACACATAGACACAGAGCGCACACATATACTTTGGCTAAAACTATTGGTTTTGTGCTCAGGGTGTCTCGAAACATATATTTCCGTTATAAACTCGTTAATGGAAATTTGGTATGTTTGCAGATACTTCATCTAGTGAGGGAAAGTAAAATACGAGTACATTCAGATAATACTTGGCCAAGTTTCCACTAACAATAAAAACCTAATAATAGCCGAACATAATACATATAGACATTGAACAATACTCGCCAAATTTATTACTCCTGCTTACTATAAATTATTTATTGATAAAAACAGTATGGCGACAGTTGTTTAATTTGAAAGTTTTTATTTTGTACAATTTTACCATACAACTATAAAATATATTTTATTATCTTTTATAAACCTTAAAATAGCTGTTTTTAGAAATGGTATACAAGTTTTTGAAGAGAAATAACTGTAGCTTAGAGAGAGAGAAGTTTAGTACCTACCTATTATCACAGGACAGGTAATTAACGACCAATTTTTGAGGACAGACATTACATTAGTAGGTAAAATATATTGTTCTAAGACAGGTGCGCCAACCTCATTCAATGATCATTATAAATAAAATATAATACAAATATTTATAAATCCCCTTATTTAGGTTCATTATCCTAAACGTCTTCTATTTGTTCCTAATCAATGAACATACTAAATGTGCCAATTAACTAGGCAAATTTTGATACAAGTAAAATGTTATAGAATCGGGCAGAAAGATCTGTTTGGAAACATCCCACCACTTTAGCTCTTACTGTTGGTAATAGAATTATTTATAAAATGACAAATTATCTTTACACTTCAAATTTTATTCATTTGTCCCAACATTAAATGTAGAGGTAGCGGGGGGGGGCAAGTATCTACCCAGGCAGGTAGTAGGAGTCACAGTTACATTATAGTCCAGTAGACAGCGCCAACAACATTGAACAAACCAAACACTGTTGAAAACTCAGCGCCACAAATTCCGGAAATCCATGCAATCAGTAATCATTTTTGGCGGAAAAATGTTTCAAATAAAAGCGCCATGTTTGTTGCTGGGCGTTAGTTTAAAGAAAATCACTGTGCTCGTTTTGGAGAAAATTCCAAACAATTTGAAAACTTATTTTGGAAAGTCGCACTTTCCGGTTAACCTATTGTAACGTTTTTCCCTCTAAACTAGCTACTGCAACTAGTTTTAAGTGGGTTCGTATAGGTAAAATACTCTAAACGTCAATTAAGAAAACACCAATTTATTGTTATACACAATAAATTACAAAATACAACACTTAATGATAATTAATTCACAGTTTAAACCCCAAAAGTTCACTTTGTTCACTTTTTATACACTTTCCACAAACGTACACTTCGTTTGTAACTAGAAAATTCTGCAAAACTCTCTGCGGTCCCACTATTTATACCGGTGGAGAATCTTCTAGAATCTCCTCAATCCTTCCAGAAATAACTAGAGCGCGTCGCCAGCCTTCCTAGCGGCCACAAGAGAACTTGAGGTTCCTACTCCCTCTCCTAGATGGCACCACTGGCTGCGTTACACTATTTTCTTTCAAATTTGGAATTCTAAGTCCTCACGCGTTGGTCTAGTAGCTAGCGCAGTCGCCTTTCGTGCGAGAATGCAGGGTTCGATTGCCGTGAGGGCAAAGTCGTTGTTGCCCCAGCATCGGAATAAAAAGTGGGAAGCTACCGTTAGTAGCGCCCTACGTAGCGAAGGCCTGGAAATCAACGGCGTGGGAACTGCGGCGTGCTTACCACACGCCCCCTATTCAAACGCCGTCTGGGGCCTTGGTCCTTCATGGGCTGTTGCGCCATAGGGTTTTGGAATTCTAGCAATGCTTCTTATGCATATTAATATTGTAAATAGGATATAATTAAATATATGTAAGAATATATATTATACGTAATATAAATAATTATTATGTAATTATAATTATTATGGTAGTGTAACCATACATTTTATTAGAGGAAAGCTTAACGTTACTGTTCCCTCTGAACCCCCAAAATGTTTCAAATGAAATTGATTTATGTGTGTAGATAGTTTGAACAAAGTTTAAAGAAAATCGTCTCGTTGCCGATATCGAGAAAATTACGAAGAAGTGAAAAACCATTCAGTAAAGTCGCTGGATTCCGATCGGCTGGATTTTGCCCGAAATCTTCGTGTGTGATATGATGGCATACCAAGTTAGAGCTTCCGGCGACTTTTCGTTTTTGAGATATTCTGTTAACACATACAGACACACATACTCGTGAACACATATACAAACTATTGGCTAGAAACATTTTTTCGTACTCCTAAAACATGTATTTCCGGCGAAAAGTCAATTTCGAAAATCTGGCACGATCGCAATACTTCCTCTTACTGGGGGGGGGGGGGGGTAACAGAAAGTAAAAACTACAGGTGAAACATGTGAAACACAAACACATGTGAAACATTTTCCAGGTAAAATTTGTTAGGTTGTTTTGGTGGAAGACTGGGGTTATGTTTTTCTCTAAAGCGCTATTTTACTTTATTATACAGTTGTATTATTAATAAGAAATAAATGTTTCGCCAAAATTTCCGTTGTCTTTGAAGAAACAGTTTGCTCCATGAGCTTGTTTGGACTTGACCAACTAACTAGGCCTTGTGGCACTTTGGTATGAAACGTTTTTCCAAGTATTACATTTTAAGGGGCGTTCTACGGGAGCTGGAAATTCATGCTTCCACCCCCACCTGTCGGCTGTCCCAGATGTACATATAATATTAAAATTTTGTAAACATACCAAGTTTGAAGGAAGTAAAGTGTAGTGAGAGAAAATTGTAGTTTGTGTGAGTGCTTTTTTCAAAAGACTATAAAAGAAAGTGACAATTGAGCGAACTCTACTGGCAGATTTTGCTTGATCACATTATTTACGTACAGTTTCCATCGGAAATATTTATTCGGTAAAGGTTACCAAATAAATATAGCATGCAAAAAAAAATATATATATAAATGTGTGTGTAAGTTGATAATAAAGTATAATGAGGCATGTCCACGGAGATATAAATGTATAGTCGTTTGGTATTGTTGCGACCAAATATATCAATATGTGATGCTAAACAATACATCTCCCTCCCTCCTCCATCTGTTTTTAAGGTGACAATATTGCCAAGGTTAATGTAAACTTTAGAGTTTAGTATTTTGTATCTAATGTATAAGCAGGTTAACTTTTTGTCTTGTAGTTCTAAACATGTATATTACCTTCTTAGGCATGGTAAAACTTATTATGGCATTCTTAATCTTCTTCTTTCTACTTTCTGCTCGGTACTACGGTACGAAGTGGACCTCGGCCTCCTTCCCTATCACCCGATCTTCTTCTTCATTGACATAATTCCGATCTGTTTCAAATCATCTTCCAGATCTTGCAACCTAAGTCTTCTACGTGGCCACCTGCCACCCAGGACACAGAAAAGAAACATTCAGTAAAGAGTCATTTCCGGTTGATGTAATTTTGCCAGTAAACCAGGTGTTTGATGCGGTGGTGACACTAAACGGAATATCAAGTTTGAGCTTCCTGGCACTTTTTGTTTTTGAGATATTCCGATAAGACACACTCACACACAGGCAGCCACCTACAGACCATTCGTTACAAACATTTTTTCGTATTCGGAGGACCCAAAACATGTATTTTCGGTGAAAATTTCGAAATTCTGGCACAATCGAAATACTTTCTCTTACTAATAGTAAGAAAAAGTTTTATATATATATATATATATGTGTGTGTGTGTGTGAGTGTATGTGTGTGTGTTGTGGAGTGTATGGTGTGTGTGTGTGTGTGTGTGTGTGTATGTGTGTGTGAGTGTATGTGTGTGTGTGTTGATTCTCTTTAAAATCAATTTGTCTGGAAAAATGTTACCTATATAAATGATACGTTTTATATTTGTGCAGATAGTATTCCCGTTTTAAAGAAAATCGTAGCAGCCGAACCTAGAGACAATTCAAATCATCCAAAAGTCAGTTCAGTAAACTCGCACTTTCCATTAACCAGTTTTCTTCAAATTTGGAACGCAAGCGATACATTTATTGCACTTTCATATTGTATAGGTGGCATTGAACTCAAGTGCTACTTTAGAGAAAAGCTCAACATTGCTTGTCCCCTGCAACCTGCCTTCCCCCCAAAAAAATTCCCAGGTGAATGGTTCAAAGAAGGCATTGATGTGAATAAATAGTAAACGAAAAAAAAGACAAAACCACAAAATAAATAAAATAAAAAAATAGTAAACCAAGTTTAAAGAAATTTCTTGGAGCTATTTTTGAGAAAATTGCGCAAACTGAATAAAAATGCATTTCCGGTTGATAGATGTTTATCACAAAACCTTATTGTCACATTATGGTGGTAGTGGTACGTAAGCGGAATATGAAATTTGGAGCATTCTAGGAATTGTTGAGATCTTTTGCTCACACAGACACAAAAAAGCACACACGCCCTTGCGCATGCACACCATTTTCTATAAATATTCTTTTCGTATATGTATTTCCGGTGAAAACTCAGTTTCGAACTAGTAAATAGAATTAGTAAATAGAACTAGTAAATAGAATTAGTAAATAGAACAACTCAGTGTAGAGCACTCGGAGTAGAATACTCGTAGTGTTTGGGTGCGTGAACAGGTTTACATTAACGGCTGATTTTTAAAAAAAATATCAGCTGATCTAATTCAGTTGGCCGTGACATTAATGAGCAAATTAAAAAAAAATACAATAAAGAGAGGTGGTGACGTAAATGAAAAGACACTAGTGATGCTGTAGTGGAGTCAGTAGTAAGTAAATAAAAATAAAAACAAAACTTTAAAGAGAAAAAAACTACGACAATGAAAGATACAGAGGTTGAGGAGGAGAAATGAATCATTTGTGCGGTGTTTGTAATATTCTGATGGCCTTGTTTCCGGTCTGGCACTGTTCATTCACAAAAACAACATTGTCTAGTCATGAATGGATGGGAAAGTTTTTTTTTGTCTTTTTTGTTTTTTTACGATAGAGTAAGACAGACTGAGAGAGACTGGACTCAGCAGGAGAAGTGAGAATTGGCAGTAGTAGATGGGGGATGGTGATTGGCCGGCTCGAGGTGTGCGTTGTAGTACGAGCCGAACTGCTGCCACTACTATATAGTATTTGAAGTGTGTATGTGGTCATTGTATATAAAGTAGTGGAGTGTGTGTGTTGCTAGCACTGTGTGCGGTTACATTTTGGCGGTGATGTGGCCGGGTGATTGTACGGCCCCACTACACTCATTCGCCCGTACTATTTGTACGACCGTACAAAGTGAGTAATACTGTACACGGTATTGTTAGTTTAATGCTGTCAATGGCCCATCTCCAAGATGGAGACACCATGCACCTAAGATGTCTTATCAAGGTCATCCAAACTCTTGTTTCGTTGGCCTTCCTTGACAGTACGCAATCCACTCTCATAACGGATTTTTAGCCAAATATAGTTTCTTCAGTTTTAGGCCGTTTTTCATTTGATAACGTTTTTACTAACCTGATGCAGCCGCTAATTATACTTTTAAGGTACGAACCCTTACACGACTATCTCTTAATACAGTTAATTCGATTATTAGAAAATAGACAAATTTTGTTTATACTTGGAAATTTTTAGCCGGATGTTCTAACATAAATTTAGAGGTGGTGGGGATACATGTTGATTGGATGTTACTGCTTGAAGTGATAAATAATCAGAGATATTTTCCGTGACAGCCTGCTCCATTTTGTGGTCATCGACCGGTTTGGGTATTCGCCCTTCATCAGGATGTCTTGATAAAACAGTGTGATAACACAAAGTTGCAAGGAGTAAAATCAGTTTATACACTCTCTAAACCAGTAGATGATCACAAAATGAAGCAGACTATCATGGAAAATATCTCTGATTCTTGCCAGCTGTGCGGAACCATCCTAACAATGAAGTGGTTAAATAGTACTTCAGAATAGACAACGCCAGTAACATTGAATAACCTTCAATAACATTTTAATACTAACGTTCTAGAATCAACTAAAATAAATAATTCAAGAAAAAAAATTTCAAACTGACAAAAAAAAATCATTCAGGAAAATTGCAGTTTCGGTTGATGGATTTTGATGGAAAGCTTGATGTGAGTTGCTGTGGCTGTGGCCTGACCGCAGTATCCAGTTTTACCTTCCTCCCACACACAGAATAATTTCCCTATTCCCGGGACAAATAGGTATTTCCGGGGAAAAACTCAATTTTTTGAAATTTGACACGATCGCTCTCTTACATTCTCTTAAGAGAAAATTCATAGAATTATGGTATTACGTCACAAATATAATTTTAACATTAAAAAGAAATCAGCTGATAAGAGCTAAATTTAAACGGCTGACTCCATTACGATCCTCCGCTGGTTGGTTCACTGCTCATTAAATTCATCCAGTACGCCCACCATTTGTACAGTTTTAGAAATTCTTATAATAAAAATACCATCCTATTGTAAGGGTGTGACGTTATCTTTTTATTATATATTTCTATATAGATGACGCCATGTTTGTATGTGATGACTTTACTAAGTCACAATGTTGTGGTATACAAAACTTAGCGAGGTATCATTGCTGGCTTTTTAAAGGAGAATTACTTTTAAATGTCACCGCCTTCACAACCTCTGAACTTTAATGTACTATCGATCTAGCCGTGGCAATTCTCTATTTTACTTATTAGTCGATAGTAATATCTATATACTTAAACCTATTCATTGCAAGGTCATAATGCAATAGAATGCACATAAACTGTTTTTACATTTTATATATTTATATTTAAAAGGAACACAAAGAGAAACTTGTATGCAACTATAAGTTCATGGCCAAACAGTAATACTGCAACTATTGTTGTCCCTAGGTATATAATAATAATGCAATTATTGCTTAATTGTATTTTTATGCAAGTTTCAATTATCCTTTTATTTAAGTATGTCCAAAAAGTAATTAGAAAACAAATCTGATATGAAACACTGATATCAATTCTCGGTTATCAGATTTCTTCACGAAACAGATTATCGACCTCCCATCGAAATCAACATATGCACAAAATGCATGTAACAAGAGAAGCTGGCAGCCGTATTGTCAAGATACTAGAGAGAGAGAGAGAAAGAGAAATCTAGTGTGTAACATCATATAGAGGTAGCGGAAGGGGGCTACAAGTACAAGGGAGATAGTAGAAATGATTTGATTGTAGCCAAAGCGACAGCGCCAATAACATTAAACCAATCCCATATAACATTTGAAATTTACTCTATAACTCTATTTTTTCGCAAAAATGTTCAAAATATAAGTACTGTACTGCATGGGTACTGTAAGCAAGTGTCGCATGTAAAACTGGAAAAAAAAATACAATTCTGTAAAATTGTAGTTGCAGAAACGGTGTACCAAGTTTGTGGTTGGCTACCGATTTTGCTGAAAACATATGTTTCCGATGGAAGCTCAATTTTGAGAATTTGTGCCGCTTGTAATATTAGAGTAAGAGAAAGAAAAATATCTGTCTGCCAGCAGTCATATTGTGATCTTTTCTCGGGCTGTAATTTTGTTGCTCTCTACATTTAGAGTGGTAAAAGCAAAATGACAGTTTTTAGAGCCTACCTGATGAGCGGAAGTGGACTAACAATTCTTCAGGGTTCCCTGCGGAGTGTATCCCAGCTTAGAGCACTGCTCAGCAACCGGTGTGCTTAGTGTGCCGCCACGCCCATAAGTTATAGTAAGTGCAATGCAGGGTGGCCAGCCGCGAGCCGTATATGATAATAAACAAATAAGAACAATAAAAATAATTCCAAACGTGGTGGATAAATTTGACCACTATTTTTATTCCTTTTGCAACAACGCTGTAAATTCTGCATGTGCACTTTCTCTGCAAATTCGAGAGCAATTTATTGAGTTGAGTAACGACGGGACACTAAAACATCACTTAGCTGAAGTTATATTGGATGCTTTTTGGATTTCGGTTAGGAAAGAATATCCTCGGATTTAATTCTACTCCATTTTCAACGACATATTTATGTGAACAAAGTTTTTCAACTCTAGTGTTAATTAAAATTGAAAGGACGTGCTTGAAAGGTCTTGGTCATGCATTTCACATATCGAGCCGAATATAAAGCATTTGTGTTAATTGAAACAAGCACAGGTAGATTATTACCTTTTGTTGTACATTATGTTATATAAGTGTAGTTCTTAAGTTATCTATGAATATTAAGCAAATAAAACAAATTATGTCATATTTATGCATTGTGTATATATATATATATATATATATACCTTTGGTGTGCCACGAAATTTAGGGAAGAACTTTGTTGTGCCGTGGGCAAGAAAAGGTTGCGGAGCACCAGTTTAGAGTATCAATATTCAACCTTGTGCGATTTTCCTGTTTTGTATTTTGCTGATTACAAATACGTGTAAAAAAGAGACCACTTTCCCTGGAAAATACATTTTAAGGGTTTTCTGGAACTGCTGTGACGTAATACTTTCCTGTACAGTTCCATTTCCTTATATTGTACAGTGTTTCCAGCTATAAAATGAGTAAGGATAAAATGTTTTGCAATGATTCTAAATTTTGAAGAAATCCGAACAACCGGAAGTACCAGTTTATTGATTGGCTTCTTAAGGTTTTCTCAATTTCTCTTCAAAACTACCCATCGATTTACTTATGTTATTAAGGTTATGGATATTCCAGCTATGCAGATAAAGTTTTACAACTTTTACTTCAAACAGTTTTTGAGAAAAATTAGATTAATGGGCGTGGGGGTGAGAGAATTACGATGATAGATCTGTTCAAAACTGTCGTTTCAGCGTAATGTTCCAAAGTGTCGATGGTAACTAAATATATTAAGTAAAACTTCCAAGTATGTAGAGTAAAAAAAAGAATTAAATCAGTGAAAATTGCGATGGATTACGTAAGAGATTTTTCAGCATAATAATTACAGAAAAATGGTTTACAATTTCGAAAACTAACTCCAAATCTGGTATTATAAATTATACACATTGTTCGAGAATTTTATGTTAAGTTGGTAGCCATGGTTTTTAACACCCCCTTTATATTCCTGAGAAGGTTATTTTGAAATTTATATTGGAAGTAAACATACGAGTAAATTGTTAGTAAACTGTAGGGGAAGGGAAATTCAGTGTGCAGAGTGTGATGTGGCTGGACTGGGCTGGCAGGCAGAATACTGCTAGACTTTATATTGTAGGAGGGTTTGAACTGACTTCTTGGATAGTGATCTCTCCCTGGGGACCACCCACTACACTCTAGTTAGTCCCTGGCTGCATCCTGCACATCCTGGCTTTCCATTTAGATTTAATTAATTAGAAATCAGCACGTTGTAGTTTGGAAGGGATGAGGGAATTATACAACTTCAGACACTGAACTTAGTTTTTACTTTCTCTTGCTGCTTCGTAAGAAGAAGTATTGCGATCATGTCAAAATTCCGAAATTGAGTTTTTAGCGGAAAAACACGTTTTGTGGACTCTTTGTGCATTTTCAGCGCATATTAAAAATACATAAGGTGCGAAAGACCTAGTTGTCGTTGCACTTTTAAAACATCAACAACAAAACAAACATAAGCGGTAAGTCCATCGGGAACCAATTATTGGTGAATTAATCCTTCATAATTCCAGAAAACCTACAACATAGACTTTTCCTCAAATTGAATTCTTGGACCAACCGAAAATGGCCGCGATCCAACCAATGACATCTGATTTCCCCAGGAAATTCACTTCTCATCACATCTCACTATTCTTTGGGTAGAAGCGCATGTCAGGTGAATTTTTTTAAGAGAATTTTTGGCAAGTATCCATTCTCTCCTGGCGGCCTCTGTGGAGGTTTTAGTTCATGCGGCACTATTCTATGTCTTCTTTTTGCCTTTCCCATAGTTAGAAGATGGCGGCTAACGATGTCTCTAAACGCAGCCAGTTCTGCAGCAGGTGCACGAGTAGATGTATGGTTGGATTTAACTCGACAATTGTAAAAATTTCAGATTACTATATTTATGTAAAGTGGCGCTTCCAGTTAACCGATTTTCTTCAAATCTGAAATTCTAGCAGTTTGGAATACTAGAAAGTTTAATGTTATCATCCAGAAAGAAACTTAAAGGAGCCGTTTTCGAGAAAATCTGAAGGAAAAAACATCGAAGTAAAGGCGCACTTCCGGTTTGTAGATTTCGCCCGCCACCTTCGTGTCAGATGCGGTGTGGTAATATTACCTAAATAGAATATCAACTTTGAGCTTCATGCGATTTTTTGCTTTTGAGATATTCTGTTAACATTTACAAGCCTTCGCTAAAAAAATTTCATAATCATATCCAGGAGACCTCAAACGGATATTTCCCGTGAAAACTCGATATCGAAAATTTGACATGATTATAATACTTCCTCTTACTAGGAGTAAGAGAAAATATAACATCTGGTGTGAAACACTCGCACGACTTTCTCTTATAGCAGTTAACAAACTTGTAATTGACAAATTCTCTTCAAACTTATTTATTAAATGTTTGTCTTCGATTAAATGTATCTAAATTTAATAAAATAACATTTAGAGGAAAGCATAACCTCCTCCCACCCCATTCCAAACACATCTTTAAATGAATTTCTCGGGGAAAAAAATGTCAAACAAAGTGATCTTTATATTTACAGTTAGTGGACCAAAATTAATGAAATCCGTCAGGGTTTTATTGGAGTAAATCGGGAAAATTGAAAAAACTGTGCAGTAAAAAAGCACTTCCGGTTTGCTCATTTCCTTGAAAATTGCAACGTATTTCCTCTAAATAGTCGTTTTTATAAAGCGTAGATTCTCCCCTTCATGTATGTTGAAGACAACTGAACATCTAGTAAGAAATATATGTTGGAACAGAATTGTCAATTCAAACTATCTAAACTGCAGTGGGAGAAAGTGATGTGAGTGTTTCACATCAGTTTTTTTTTTTCACTTTCTGTTAATGCTACAAAATGAAATGCTTTTGATGAAAATTTGCCAATAGAAATTATATGATTTTTGCAGTAAGAGAAAGATTTTTCTCTTTATGAGAGAGAGTTTTCTCCCTAAAAACTAGTTTTTGATACTTTTACAGTAAGTGGTAGTTTGCACCCTCGGTGAGTTGTATAGTCCCCCCCTTTCTTACACAAATACACACGCGCGAGCGCACTCGCACACACGCACACTCCCATCCCCTCCAAGTGAGCCAACCAGACTGCTCCCTCTCTCTAGCCACGCTATATAACCCCCCCTTCTATCTAACTGCACGCCTCTATTCCCCGTATAGACCTTCTTCTTCAATTCGCCTACAAACTACACACGCACTACTCCCTCTCTCTCCGCAGTTCTTTTCTTTTCTAAATCGTCGAACGTGGTTGTGTTGCTGTTTGAACTTCTATTGAATTATATTTAGTGTTCATAAATAGTGCACTTCTTTTAATCCAAAAAAAAATTATACAATTAATGAGGTAGTGCGTTCTCACTCAAATATAAAATATCATCTCCAATATTTTATATCTATCTTTATTTTTTGATGTAGTGCGTGTTAATAATTTTTTCGTGTGTGTATTTAAAACATGATCAAGTGATGACAGTTTAGTTACCAAAATAGTTGTGCTTTTTTTTTTTTACTTCTTCACGATACTTCATCACGTCTCTTTGGCTACTTAGATGGGCTGTTTGACAGAGGTAGTCTGCTATCATACGGACAATCCTCGGTAATTATTTTCTTTATTACATTATAGCTCTTTGTTATTTGACTGTGATACACATACACTAATCTGCTATGGCATTATGTTTTGTTTCTTTCTTAAAAATTGCTGCTTAATTTCAGCATCAATTACAAAATTATTCCTGTATTCTTTGTATAGAAATTGATTGTCAGCAATCAGTTCTTAACCAGTTGTCTGTTTTCACCGGAAATACATGTTTTCAGGTCTTGCTGAATTCTACCATCGCATCTGACAAATCAGGTGTACGTCTTAATTGACGGCTTTCTTTTTTTCAGTTTTCCAAGACTTTTACGAAACAGTTTTTCTAGGAAAATGTTGGGATTATCTTAGGATTCATAAAGGGCTAATTCAAAATGTCGTTGATGCTAGCTATATACTGCAGAGGAGAAGAAAATAGTAGGTATGAACAGGAAGTCTGAACTTTTAGAATGAGAATGTTTTCCTTTTTCCCACGATTTCTTTGATATAGCGCTCAAGAATTTCCCCAAAATTTTCCACTGATCACATCACGGGGAGGGGAGTGAAATTTCTCCACCAGAACTATGAGAATTGCAGTGAGAGAATGCCGTGTGAATGATTCACAGCAGGTATTTTGACCAACGATTAACTACAAGGTTCTACAGTAGATCGGTTTCAAGTTTGCCTCCTTTGCCTCAGATATTTCCCATTAATCGAGTGGAGAAAAAAGGATTCATAAAGGAAAAGCCCTTACATTTTTATTGTTTTGTTTTGCAAACTTTCCCAATGACTCGAATAGACCGGCTAGATACTTAGATTTTGCTGAATAGCAACAAATTGTCCACACATACCTAGGCGATTTCTTTATGACTTGTAACGAAACACCAATAAGTAAATATAATATTTGAACGAATGGGATTATTGGTTTTGTTGTTGATCACGGATTGTTCGGTAATTGTTACTTTCTCTTACTGCTTGCAAAAAGAAGTATTTCATAGGAACATTCTTGCCTTAAGATAGTTTGGTAGTGAGAGAGAGGGACCAAGAGAGAAAATATCTTATAATAACAACATGAAAAATCGCAATATCACGTCTAGATACCACTTGCCATCCAATCAAAATTCCCTAACCGGAAATTTATAGTTTTTCGCCATTTTCTTAAAAAATGGTTCCAAGAATTTTGTTTAAGTTGCGTATGTTATACACATACTACAACATTGTCCAGCATTATCTTCAGTTCAAACTCCGTTTATATATCTATATATTATATATATATATATATGTGTATCTAAATGACAATTTGATTAAACAGTTTGTGGTTAGTTGAACCTTAGACTTCCCATTCTTCAGTAACGTCACCCTGTCTTGCATTTATAAATAAAACTATTTTTTTATTTATATTATTTTAAGTACGAAATTGGGCCTCCATAGCAAAACTTCAATACCATTTGAAGAGTTAGTCTCATTTTACAGAACTCAGTGTAACCAGTTTTTCTAAAATGTTTGTAGAAAAAAACTGCTCAGCTTCATATCCCTGCCGTTAATATTTCCAGTTACATAGAAATATCGCTGCCTTATAATCGTACACTTCTACTTAACGGAACTAAACATTTAGCAAAAATTATTACTACTCCAATGATAATTATAATAAATATATTGTATCACACTAGACTAAGTAAAAAATGTATTCAGGATAATTAATTATAATGATAAAGAAAAAACCTAATTTTAAAATTCTTGGTAATTAAAGAGTTTCCTCACTTCAGTTGAAATACAAACACAGAAATACGTTGTTAACTAATTTTTAAATTATAATTTCCTTTTAATAAAGTATGAATGAATGACGTTAAAAAAAAATTGTAATGAGTAATGGAGTTGTAGATAGATGGTAGTGTGACGTTACTTTACCTACACACACGCACACAACTACCAGCTGTCAAACACACACACATAAACAAACCAACACTTATTCATACGTTTTGAAATTCATGACTAATAACAAAGATAATTTTACAACAACAAAAAGTATTTATAATTTAATAATAATTATTTTAATTTATTACGTCTATTATTTCGTTCAATAAAAATTAAATGTTTAATTTTAAGATATTTTTAGAATAAGACGTTTGAGTATTTCACACCGAACTTTGTTTTTTTTTTTTTACTTTATCTTAACGCTGTAAGAGGAAGTATTACAGTCGTGTCAGATTTTCGAAATGGAGTTTTCACCGGAAATACATGAGTTCATGTTCTCCTGGGTTCGAATTACATCTGTTCATGTCCTCCTGGGTCCGAAATACATGTGTTCATGTTCTCCTGGGTCCGAAATACATGTGTTCATGTTCTCCTGGATCCGAAAAAGTGGTTTTTAAAAATTAGTCCCTCTCTCGAGTCTGTGTGTGTGTTTTTAACAAAAACGGAAAATTGCCGAAGCTGGAACTTGCTATTTTCTTAAGGCTACCAATATAGTTTTTGTCAAAAATCAGTCGACTAGAAGTTACCACTTCACCGAATAGATTCATCAGGTTTGTTTTTTCGGCGATTTTCTCGAAAACGGCTGCGACGATTTTCTTTAAACTTTAGTGTATCAGCTAATCATAAAAAGAGCTGCAACCTTTATTTGCAAGTCTATGTAATATGTATAAAAATTTAGTGTTGCTAAAATTTTAAATTTTGTAAAAATAGGTTTTCCAGAAGTACTACTTCTTTTGCCTAATTATATTTCAGACCAATTATATTTGAATATATTCAGTTACATGTGATATTTGAAACTGGATAATACCCCCCCCCCGTGTTCAAAATTGCAGTAAGAGAAATTCGTGTATTTCATTTCAGATATTTTTCACATAGCGAACTAATGAAATTAATATTAACTTGCAACAAATTTATTATTAATTTAATCATACGGTGTAAACTATAAATCTTTCGCTTATATTTTGAAATCTAACCAAATTGTTGCTTTGGAAAAAAAGAATTCTGAAAAAAGTATGTTAAGTTGGCGGCATTGTTTGATGTGGAAGGCTGTGTTAGAGAAAAAAGTGTTTCACACCAGCTGACTGTTTACATCACACCTCGGGCTGGTTGATACTATAAGGAAATAAAAATAAAGAATAGCACGATATCTCTCCCTGTTTACAGTGACAGTGCTTTTTTTTTTTTTTTTTTTTTTTTTTTTTTTTAATTTTTGAATGTTACACTTGATATGAATTGGAGTCTTATATAATAAAAATGTTAGCATCATTATTTATTATAATAAATATATAATATTTTTATTAATCGGACGTGAAAATAAAATTTAAAAAAATCTAAACGTATTATTAAAATTAGCAAGCCTAGATATATAGATGGTGTACTAACATGGTTTATTAAAAATTAATTTACGTTAATCAATGGTCCTAACGTTTAGATTGAATGTTGATACGTTACAATATAATACACTAACACGCTTTTGAAACACAGTTTTGTTATTATTATTAATATTATTTTTTATAAGCTTATAAAATTAAGTAGAAAGAAGTAACACACCTCTGTCTTATAAGTAGTTTCAAGGGTTTTACAGTCAGATGAGTGTGTGCTGTACATTTTCTCCAATATGCAGGTTAGGTGTTTGCAGGGAATTTTCCCTGTTGCTAGATTACAGTGCTCACCATCTGTCGGTTCGTAATTCAACTTTGTAACTTTCTATTTTAAGGGTTCCTTGGATTTTTGTGACAGGTCATTATAGTTATTATTATTATTTTTCTTTCTCTCCTTTTTTCACAAATTTACGAAATTGAATTTTCATCGGAAATACATGTTTTGAGCCCCCCCCCCTCCCGTCTAAGCAAAATATGTTTTTAGCGAATAAAACAAATCATCAGCGGAAACTCAAACTTGTAGTCCATTTAGGTTTCAACACAGTATTTGATACGAACGGTTCGGACAAAATCCAAGAACCGGAAGTGTGACTTTACTAATTTGCTAGTTGTTCACTTCTAGCTACAGTTCTTCAAACTGCGGATCACTTTTAATTGAATCATTTTTTCAGGAGAATAATTAATTTATTGGTGGTTCCTGAGGAAGAACAGAAATCAGGGGATCCTTGATTGGATGTTTCTTTCTTGATCGATTCTCGCCAAATTTCTTCATAACATTTTATTTAAAGTTTTCAACAAGTGCAGAAGATGCTGTATTGGTTGTAAGCCCAAAACATATATTTCCGGTACCCAAAACTCATTTTCGAAAATCTGGGGCGATCACAGTACTTCCTCTAAGTAAGAGCAAGAGAAATTAAAAAAAGGATGTGTTATGTTTGTAAATAGAAAAAGAACTGCAAGTAGAAATATAAATTCGGAAGTAACACTCATAGTAGAAATATTTCAGCGATGAACAAATTGAGATTTCTCTATTCTCTATGGACGGTAACCTACAAACAATCTCCTAGTCTGGTTTATAACCTAGTCGTGACCAACTTATTACCTTCCTCTTGTGGGCGAGAGGAGGAATGTGTGGTGGCCGGGGTGCCCGAGGAATGTTTCTTATGTTTATTTACTCTTTATATATGTACATCTACTACAGATTGGTACATATGTACAGTTTGAAACATTAATAGATTACAGATATTACATTGGATAAATATATCTACTTTATAAACATACCAGCCTTCCAATATAATCTTCTCACTACCCTTTGACAACAACATATCGATTATCATGTCGATAATCATTCTAATATAATCTTTCAATGGAATTTTGTTTAAAGTAATCAATGAATCATGAGCAAGTGAAAACTCTTACTACTTGTGACACATTATACTGTCTCTCACTGCTGGTAACAGGAACTATAGCGATCATAGTAAATTTTTAAAATTAAGTTTTCACCGGAAGTACAGTGTTTTCAGACCCCTGTTCTACTGACAACAAAATATCTATAAAAAAAAAACGAAAAGTTTCAGGCAATCTGCAAATTTACAGATTTTTTTCGTTTTTTCCAATTTTCTTCTTATAATTATATATCCAGGGTGACAATTTCAAGCAACAAGAGATTTCGAAATCAACTATTTCAAATTTTATCGTATTTTTTTTTTTTAAATGAAAAATGGATATTGAACGAGAAAATCCGTTGAATATTCGTTGAGATATTTAATGCAGAGTGTAGAGAAATTCTCTGCCTTCGTGTTGCTAGTATTCCACATTGTTTTTGAGTTTAAAATCAAATAAATAACCCAAAAACATATTCACATTAGTTTCTCCAAATGAGCACCAACACTAAATAAGCACTTTACACGCCCTTTTTGTCCAGTTTTCATTGACTGCACTCATTACAGAATCAGGGCAGATTTCTTCGCAGGCTTCAGAGATTGTATTTCACTGTAGTAATTCTACAGTGATGACAGGGTTTCAGTTGCTATAAACTTTAGTTTCTAGGTATCCTAGAGAAAATAAAAAGAGGCACCCAGGGGAGCGAACGGGCAGGCCATTGAATAGCACCGTGCGTGCCAATCCATCGACCTCAGTAAATGCGATCTAGATAACGCCTTGTGATATCCATCTTGATAATCGCATAATGATATCCATCTTGTTTGAATGTACATCATTTGCCGGCTTGCTAGAGGTACATTTTGAAGAAGATCTGGGAGAACTTCGCTTAAGAAATGAAGATACCTGTCTGCGTTTAATACGGACATATAAGTTGATCGCCTACTAGGCCGCACCTCACATTTATCCAAGTTATTGACGGACTGTGTCCGATATCTGGAATTTCATCTGGCCATATTCGATAATTCCACCCATTCAATAATCCATTATTCGTATTAAAGTAATTTTTTAATTCTTTCTGTACATCTCTAGTTATGTATTTTAATCAATTTATCTATGTTTCTATAAGTTTGAATATATCCCACTTAGTGGTTGTTGTGGTGGTTGGTTCCGCAGAACTGGAAAGCATCAGAGACATTTTCCTTCATAGCCAGCTTTTTTTGTGGTCATCGACCGGTTTCGGGCGTTCGCCTATCTTCAGGATGCGTTTGTCCCACAGTGTGATAATACAGACTTGCACAGAGCAAATTCACTTTACACACTCAGATTGAATTCCTACTTAACTTATATCCTACTTAACTTATAGGCACAACTTATATGTGAACTAACTTAAGTTATGTAGGCATACTTATATAGTCATAAGCTACATCAATTATTTTTGAGGGATCGCAAGTGGATTTAATTATTTAACTTTATGAATCTGTAATTTAAATTATTTAAAATGTTAAGTTCGTTTGCAAGTTATGTTGTATTTCTATTTTTCTATTTCGTAGCTAACTAAAAGGATACAAAACATTGCCATTTAATTGTAATCTATTATTAACGAGTGTATTACTGTGCGAGTGCAATTATAGTACTATCTGTGGTCACATGTTCGCACACGCATATCATGACTTTTTTTAAAGGTTCTTATACCATTTTATATAGTTTTAAAGTTTTCTTTTACTGTATGCTTAATTTGATTGTAGACTTAACTAAGTGGACTTAACTTCACATTCATAATCTAGTTTACGCGATAAACGATGTTGTTAACTAATACATTTTCAGTTGATCAAAATATATAGATATATATATAATTCGCAAAATATATTTTTTAAACTCTGGAGTGCTCCAAGTTTTACTTCTGGTATAATATACACACTAATAATACTTGTTCTTCCAAGCGAAAGTCTTGATCATAAAAAAAAAGTCCGCAGCACCATATTGAGAGCCCAGTTGACAAGAAACAGCGATCTCAACAGTTAGTTCACATACAGACAGGATTTAACATAAAGAACCTGATTTCATCCCCTTCCAGTAAATATACAGAAAATAATATTGCATTCACTCTGTTTCTCTATAAATACTAGTTCACCCTTGCACACTGGAATGTGCTGAGGTAAAGGTCAGTACCGAGAGAGAGAGCGAGCTAGTTTTACTTGAACAGCTTTATTTGTTTTACTGGAAACTGGTTTTAAGTTGTAAAGTTAAAAATCTTGAAAGACTTTTATGAAACCTGCAAGGGGCCGCTGTTTGCATATCCTTTCTATGTATGTATATGTCTTAATTTAATTGTAGATATGATTATACAGAGAATTTAACTATATATTATTACACTCTAATATTACTGTCCCATAATCCTGGTAAGAGGAACTATTGTCATCTTATTAAATTAACGAAATTGCATTCATTCACCGGTAGGACATATGTTTCGAGGCTGCCTGAGTACCCACTAACAAAATATTTCAGAAAGGAAAATAAAAAAATCATAGCAAGTTCAAACTTTCATATTTCGTTTATGTTATTACCATCACTTCTGAGATGAAGGTTTCGGGCACCAAATCCATCAACCGACTTTACTGATTTACTTATTTTCAGGTTTTCGCAATTTTCTCGTAAACAGGTCCAGAAAGGGACTTTCTTATACTATTTACACAAATAAATACCCGTCACTTCTTATTTGATACATTTTCCGGGGAAAATTTATTTGGGGTCGGGTTCAGGGGGGGAACCGTAGAATTTAGCTTTCCTCTAAAGCATCACTTCAGTATAATGCCCTGTCATTTGTGTAATATTAATACACTATACATTAGAAGCAAATTTGAAGAACATCTGTTAAATGTGTAGTAGTACCCAAAGAGAGTATTGGTAGCAGAGAAAGAGAGACAAAATGACAGAACCACTCTCTCGGACTAGAGTGGGAGAAACTACATAAATACAGCGGCGGGAAACAGAACAAGGACAGTTCATACCACTGAGGTCACTCGCCAGTCACACTACGCGTCATTACCCCTTTTCCACTCTACCATATTCTATCATTTCAAGTGTAAAGTCCAGGCAGTCAGTGTCACTTATCATATATACAGTGTTAACCATGTTTAGTTAATTCATTTAAACCAGACCATTTCTCTCCTTCGACAATACCATTATAAAAGGAAGTGCGTCTTTACAGAATAGGTTTATGGATTTTTTGGAATTTGATACTCGAAAACGACTTTAAAACTTGGAATACTACTTTTATCTGGTAACATGTTTCTTTGGAAAAATTGTTTGTAGATGTTCTGAGCAGTCTGAGACCTTGAATTGCAAATAATATGTTTGTACAATATTATTGCCCCTCTCTTCTAAACCTAACCACTTCCCTACCTGCCTGGGTAGTATACTTATTCCCCTTCCATCTCTCTAATAATTATGTCAGGATAAATGAGTACATTTTTAAGTTTAGAGGAAATTTGTCATTTTATATATATAACTGTATTATTGACACAGCATTAAGAGAAAGGTCGTGTAACTGACAACACATTTATATATGGTATATTGTATATAATATAATATGTTCTAGGACATAGCAAATTTAAAGTAAGTTTGTTTTTTTTTAATTTAAGGCGCGTCAACATGTACGGGACATTGTATGGCCTGTTAAGATGAGCATCAAGTCACACTTCTCAAAAGCGCTCCTAAAAATAGATTTAATGATATTTATAGTGTACATAAAATATAATAACTTCAAAGAAAATCGTTGGAGCCATTTTTAGAAAAAAAAAATCGTGTGTGACTTGTTCACACGACGTTCTCATACTACATTCTACATATTATATTGCTACTACATATTACACTTGATAAGTTCTTCAAAGTTAAAATTGTAAGACACTTTTAAACCGGAGGCGTGACCGGTTCGTCTGGCGTAACTTCCTCCAGAATCCCACTAAATTTCATTTTTTCCTAAAGAAGTTTCGAATAAAAGTGATAGCTCCAACTAACTCAACTGTATTTTAAAGAAAAACACAGATAATAGAAAAAGATATTCAGAAAAGTCGCATTTTCAGTCATCCGATTTTCTTCAGACTCGGAAATTTTGCATTACATTTATTTCTAATTAATTCTATATTATATAGATACTATATATATATATTTTATGTATATATATATATATATATATATATATACATAATATCGTACTTGCGAGGAAGTGCAGTGAACTTGTGAACTTGTTAAACATAGTGCGGGTGTGAGTTGGTAGACCTGTTTTGTTTCTATCGTACTCTACACACACACACACACACTCTAGTGCAAATCCTCTCTGTAAGTACATATATTGCAGTCCGAACTTGCTGGCATTACGCCCAGAGATAGTTTGCTCGCACACTAACGTACAGCCTCGTACATTTCCATACTAACAGGATCAGGGGGTAATATATATATTACCTATTTACTTTCTTATATATAAGTATTATGTTTGTTTATTTTATATATTATATTCATTATTTTTCTTTTTATTTACTTTTTATAATCTGTATATCTTTCGTTCCTTTTGTTTGTGCGCCTGTCAGTTGTTTTCTTTTTGTACGCCAACCATACTAGTTATTTTTAAGTTAAATTTCTCTCTACTTCCTTTCGAATTGTTATCAAAGTGTAAATTGCAAATGTCACATAATTTCTTATTAATTAGCACAAGTAATGATAATGTGTGCGTTATGTGTCCGTCTGTTTATCTTCATTATTCCGGTTTTTTTTATTTCAACATTTTTGTCCGTCTTCTTCATAAAAGAGTTTTTCAAAAAAAAAAAAACACTTTACGATTTACTCGTTTGCAGAGTTTAATTTGCTCTCTTATTATAATTATCATCTTACTGATTGATATAACCGGAATTATTGCGATCATGTCAACTTTACGAGATTCCTCCAGAAGTATTCACCGGAAATATATCATTCTTGGTTCTCATATAAGAAAACAAATCTGTGTATTAATTAGCATAAGTATGGGATGCTAATAAAAGCCGTCTCCATGAACTAGTTAAATTTCAGTTATCAGAGGAACGTGCTTTAAAGATAAAACTCAATGGTATAGTGGGTTTTTGAAAATGCAATTGGAGAGCGCAGTGACAGGGCCTTCAAGACTGTCTCTCTGATTGCAGTTTAATACAATGATAAATTTGGCAAATTTGTATTCAAGTTGAAATTTTTATTTTAGATGTCCTGACATAAATATGGAGACGGTGTGGTTACATCTTAGTTAGCACACATGGTTTCTTGTGAAGTGTAACGTGGAAAACAGTGAATAAACAAATACTAAACCAAAAATAAATAAGAAATAGCAATTACTGAAAAAAAGGGCACCATCCATGGAATTTAGTATCTCGACTTACAACTGTAGGGCATTGAGCACCAGGGGGAAATCCTAATGTTAGCGGAAGTAAGGAACAACTAAATTGGCATTTGGTGAGATTAGCGGAGATCAGGGAGAAAAGAGAAAACTGTATGTATACAATTAAGAAGCGACAATCTATTGTACTACATTGGATTGAGAAAAAGAAGAGGGAGGTGCTGGATTCCTAATCAACAAAAGTCTAGAATCATACAACACGTGAGTAGATGCGTAATTAAAAGAGTTTGTGGCGGTAAATCGGATGAAGTATGCAAGAAATAGAGCAGAGTAGAAAAGATTAATAGTTGAAATTTATGACAAATCCCAGGGTAATCTCTTAAAACAGTAAGAAGATTAAAATAATAAAGTAATAGTGGCGATAATAAACTGTTGTTGTGTTTAGTTGTTGAAAATTTTCTTTATTGCTTTTGTTTAAAAAGTTCCTATTTCTTGGTCACATGGGTCGATATAATTCACAAAGAGATCTCCCGATTAACTTCATTAACTAGAGACCTCAGCCCTGCTGGCTGATTTGAGCTAAATGATTTTGTCCTAAGTACTAAATTGTTGAATTTTATTGAAATTGAAAAATGTATTATGTATACTGTCTTATTGTTCTTTGTGTGCGTTGTGTGTAGCCCAATAAATGGCTTATTTGTATATTTTTTAGAATCGTACATTGTATTGAAATGGTACTTTGGAGGAAAGCCTAAATGTTCTCTGTTCCCTAGAACCCCTCCCCCCAAGAAATTCCTGGGAAAATGTTTGAAATTATAGTGATAGGCTTTTATGTATGTAGATGGTATACTTAGATTGTAGAAAATCGTTGGAGCCAGTCTGTATTCATTATAAAGATAACGATGGTTGACATGCAGCCTACCTATATTATAAGTCCGGCAAACAAACATTTCTAATTATGGCAGAGGGTTAGTATAATCTTTTTTATCTTAATTTTTCTGGACCTTTATTTATCTATATTATATAAACCGTAATCAGTGCAATGGGGGGGGGGGTCCCTTCACTAAATAAACTACCGTATCTTTGTATGAATGGATAATCGCTCCAAACATAGCGATTGAACACATTGAAATACATATATGAAGTGAAATATTTCTGTTCTAATTAAAGGTCCCTCAGAGCGCTACAAAGATCAATGTTGAATACTGTACTTATTAGTATTCTATAATAATATGAATAACTTTAATAAAATTAACATCTCTGCTTGTCCAACTGACCGACATAATTATAGATCTATTTAAAAAAAAGGTTAACTTATAATCAGCTGTTCACCATCTCATTAATATATATAGTGTTTTTAATGAACTTTAAACAAAATAATCATAAAGGGTTGGCAGCTTTACGCGCACGCTAGAGAGAAGACTGAAAATATGCTTAAACAGCTGATTTATTAGTAACTGTAGAACATGAACATCTAGTACTGCCAACATAATCAGAGCCATCTGTATAATAGATCTTCTTATGTTATGTACACCATTTTTTATTCAAGGTTATAATTTAGCTTTCTTTATTAGAGCCTTTCGATATTGTTTTTTTTTATCAGAAATATATGTTTTTGAGGTCTGCCACCAAGAAAGGTAATTTTAGAGGAAAGGCTATAAGATGTGCGTGCTTAAATTTATTGTAGTCCCATCACTTTTATTTCAAATACTTTTATTGGAAAAAATAAGCTAAAATTCAGTAAGAGAAAATCGATTGAGTATTATCTTACGGGATTTGTAAGATTGTAGACACGTGCTGATCCGCTACATGATGCTAGTGTAATAACTATAAGGTTCAAACACTTATCCAGCGGCTAGTTTAAATTGAATATTCACCGATTTATATGTTTTATGAACTGTAGCTCGAAAATGTCATTTTTAAAAAAAGGACATCTCGCTCTTGGTTTGCGTGTGTGTGTGTTTGTGACAAAAACGGAAAATGACTGCAACGTCAAATATTATGTTCTGGTTCAACTTTCACATTAGGGTACTGAGAATAAGTTTTTGATGAAAAGAAATCTATCAAACCGGTTGCGATGTCCTCGAAAACGGCTCCAACAATTTAAAAAAAAAAAAATAGGCCACCCAAAAAAATAAGTTTTTCCGGGAAAACGTTTCAAATAAAAGGGATAGATATAGTTAGGGTGCGATTTTTCGTTCTCTCTCTCTCTCTCACTCACACACACACACACACACACACACACACACACACATATATATATATATATATATATATAGATGTGTGTGTATGTATGTATGTATATTGGCTAAGAAATATTAGTTTCGTACAGAAGTAAACTCAAAACATCTATTTTCGATGAAAACTCAATTTCTAGGAAAACGATAAAGTAAAAAGAGAGGATAATAGTTACGAAATAGTAGCATAAAATTTCAAAATATAGCTTACACTGTTACATAGTATATTATATTTATATGAGTACGTGTAGCTTGGGACGGAAGTAGCCACCAGGTGTGCCAACATCACAACCCATAAACCATACATTCTGGAATATTTCCATATGTAAATTGTCCGTTCATCTTCCTTTCTGCCCCCCCCCCCACACTATAAATGGCATCTTCCGTTTGTAGTAATCCGCTTTATTTTGATATACTAACCGCTTTATGTCACTAATGTGAAGATCATTCTATTTTTTGTTTGTTTGTTGGAATATATTCCTATATATTGACATTGTATAGTAGTCTTACATTTTAAGTTGATGTAATAGCGGACGTATTAGATAGAGGGTGTGTATTCAGTCAATACAGCACAACTAATGAATTTCAATGCTTCAGAATCTAATTAAAATGAAATTAAGTCTATTTAAATATTCCAAAGTTACAATAAACAGCCATAATTACTTTCTCTTACTGCGATTTTCACCGGAAATACATATTTTGAAAGTTTCTAAGCGAATGTCTTTGTGTGTGTGTGTATATATATATATGTAAAAATATAAAAACTAAAATGGCTTGTGAATGAATCGTACGTAGCTTACGCAACGGCACTAAGATTTCGATCAGAATCCATCAATCGGAAATGAATTTGACCATAACAAATAACGGTTATTTGTAAACTTTCGTCCTTTATTATTATCAAACATGGATTTTCATTAAACTTTTCTCATACATATATTGTGTGATTGTATTACAATAATATATTGTAATGAATATTTAAAATTATTTATTTGATAGAACAGTATAAAAAACAGGAAAAGCATTTTCTAGGAAAGCATAACCACAACATAAGTTGCAGTTCTTTATACGTGTATCTGGTATAAATAGACCAGGTTTAAATAGAATCGTTACAGCCGTTTTCAAAAAAATCGCAAAAATCTAAACAAATTCATTCAGTAAAGTGGGTACTTCCGGTTAAGGAATTCAGACAGACAATTTCCTGTCTGAACGATACCCAAATGTAATGGCAATTTTGAACTTGCTGCGATTTTCTCTTTTTAAAGCCATGCTGTTCATTACGACTTGGGTGACCTCAGAATGTGTTTTTCCGAGGAAAATTTGATAATGGAATAATTGAATACGATCGCAATACCAAGAGGAAATCCCAATTATATTTATATCGAATAATTAAATAGCAGAAACACTAGACTGGTCTCAGCTGAACAACTGAGCTGGAGTTATCGCAAACTCTGCCGATAGAAATATTAATTAAGGGTGGAAACAAAACTGATGATTAATCTTTAAAGATATTAAAAGCGGCTATGAAGAATTAACAGAGGACCGTCAGAGCTAGCTAGGGTTGATGATAGGCCACAGAATGCCGGATGTAGCCAGCATGTCGGTTGTGCCAACATAGCACAGCTGCCTTGATAGTTCACCTGCCTTATTTATTATTATTAAATAATCGCGGCTATTCGTGTTTACAAGGATGTTCTCCTTCTTCTCTGTTACCTTCAATGTTCAACTTATTGCTATGCGCAATTAAGTTAAATTTTAGCCAGATAAATAAAACGTGTGTAGAGTTGTTGTGTTGCACTGTTGACACCTGTTTTGACATGTTTGCCCCTACAATAAATTAAAATACTTTTTTCGTTTTTTCTTTTTGAAATTGAACAGTGTTTGGTACATATTTGTTTTTTTTTTTTTGACCAATTGGCCGCACTCTCCCAAACAATATATTATATATTTGGATACTATAACCTGCCACAATATAAACTTCTCTCAGTTTTATGAGTTTATTATTATTTAAGCACGCACAGGCACCTACACTTAGTACTCAAGGTGAAAAGAAAAAATGACTGGCTACAATATAGGAGCGGGGCAAGTACCTGGATGGGGGCGAGTCACTAGTAAAGTACCCGTACAGCTGTACAGTCCCTTTTGTACTTTGTAATACCTTTAATAAAAACCTACCTGCCTGGCCAATAGAATACCAGTATTATTGTTTTGAAAGCAGTCGCCTACTAGTCACTCCGTATTTCCCACGAACCTCCAAGTTTACACACCCAATTTTACTCTATAATTCGAAACATTTGTTATAGGTTTTATAATTGAATGGCAAAACTTGTGCTACTTTCGTTTTACTGCCTTACAAAGTATTAAGATCAAATCAAATTTTCGAAATGGATATATCCACCATTAAACACATGTGTTGGGATAGCCGGAAATACTAATGTCATACAATTGCCTCTTCTTTTAATATAATTATTCTTTAGAATGACAAAGTTTCTTTAAACTTCAAATTTGACTCATTTGCCATAAAACATAAATATTGAGGTGGTGGGGAGGCAGCCAGCTAATAGAAGTGGTCCAGAAGAGAGTGCCAATAATATTGTACAAACACGAGATTTAAAATTGTAACATCACACACTCCTCAGAACCTCCTAAAATAAATTGTTCTAGATATACGACGTGTGTTCAAAAAATAACGGAAATTTTCATTTTTTTGGAAAGAATTCTATTTATTCGTCTACATCAATGTTATCCCCTTCAAAATAGTCCACATTAGATATTATACACTTATGCCAGCGCTTCTTCCAATCCCCAAAACACTTCTGGAACTCGATCTTTGGACTAGCTTTGAGCTCTCTCAGCGATGCACTTTTAATCTCATCTATGCTTGAAAAACGACGGCCCTTCAAGGTTCTCTTTATTTTTGGAAACAGAAAAAAGTCACATGGGGCCATATCTGACGAATATGGAGGCTGGGGCATCATTACAGTGTTGTTTTTTGCCAAAAATTCACGAACAAGCAATGATGTGTGAGCAAGTGCATTTCATGAGGCAAAAGCCATGAATTGTGTTGCCACAAATCCGGGCGTTTTCTTTGGACTGCTTCGCGCAAACGGCGTTGAACTTGCAAGTAGTATTGCTTATTGATCGTTTGACCTTGTGGCAAAACTCGTGGTGCACTGTGCCATTAAAATCGAAGAAAACAGTGAGCATAATCTTCACATTTGACCGAACTTGTAGAGCTTTTTTCGGTCTTGGCGATCCAGAATGCCTCCACAGGGTCGATTGAGCCTTAGTTTCGATATCATAACCATAAACCCATGTTTCATCACCTGTTATGACACGCTTCACTAGTTCTTCATCGTTGTTGATTTGATTTAGCGATTCCTGAGCAACTTCTATTCGCCGCTGTTTTTGTTCGAAATTCAACACTTTTGGAACAAATTTTGCTGCAATACGTTTCATACCCAAAACAAATGAAAAAATTGCATGGCATGAGCCAATTGATATGCCAACATCTTCAGCAACTTCTCTAATACTGATTCGGCGATCGTTCATAATCATTTCTTTCACTTTTTCGACGTTTTCTTCGGTTGTTGATGTGCTAGAATGACCCGTACTCTCGTCATCTTCAACGTCTTCATGGCCATCTTGAAAACGCTTATATCATTCGTAAACCCTTGTTTTACTCATAGTAGATTCACCAAAAGCAATATTTAACATTTCTAAAATTTTGTTGACCTTTATTCCATTTTTATATCAAAATTTAATGCAAATTCTCTGATCCATGATTTATACAAATGAAAAATCGCCGACTGTAACAAAACACGCGTTATCCTTTTAACAGCTGACAAGAGACTAAACATCCAATATAGCTCAAAATGCATAGATTCATTTTAAGACATGTTTACCCACACAACAACGAAAAAATCGTACCAATCGGACTGATATAACCCGCGAAGTTTCAAAATTCCCGTTACTTTTTGAACACACCTCATATGTTCCAAATAAAAAGTGTTAGGTTTATATCTGTGCAGTTAGCATTCCAAGTTGATGAGAAAAAGGTGTTACAACAGTTTTCGAAAACATTCCAAAAAACAAAATGTAAACTCGCACTTCTTTTTTTTATTTTTTACAAATATGAAATTCTATCCGTGCTTTTAATGTTATAATATATTAGCTGCAGTATTATTATACACTGTTTTCAATTCAAAAGGAAGCTAAACGCTTTTCAACCTCCAAGAAATCTATTTCCCGGGAGAATGTTTCAGTGAAAGGTATTTATGTGTATAGATGGTATAGGAAATTTTACAGCTGTTTGGAGCAAATCTATAGGAAATGTAGAAAACATTGTTACAGCTGTTCGGAGCAAGTCTGAAAAAACAAATCGGTAAAGTCACGCTTCCGGTTGATGGATTTTGCCCGAAATTTTCGTGTCAGATCCGGTAGTAGTATACCTAAAATGGAATATCAAGTTTTTTTTTTTTGATGTTCCTATGGTGTTCATTGTTGATATACCTATGTTGTTCACATACTATGTATTAGCTAAAAAAAATGTTCGTATTCAGGGGACCTCAAAACATGTATTTCCAGTGAAAACTCGATTTCTAAAATTTGACACGATCGCAATACTTATAAGGAGCAAGAGAAAGTAAAAATTTGTCAATTACAACGTAAAAAATTTCAAAAATAGTAATTGTTAGTATTATAAACCAGTTGTTTCTTTTCTAGCTAAAACTAGTGAAAAATACCTCTCTGTACTCCAGTTTATCCTTCCAACATTGTATTGAGGTCCTAATAGCACACCAGCCCAATGGGGTTGAGGTACATTGACATTGTTGCTGCTATACAGTTCTGTTGGATTTTCCACCCTTTCTAAATTGTTCCTTTAACTGTAAACTCCCTCCTCTGTCCTTTGCAATGGACAGTCGCCCCACATTCTTACAGAACAGTACCCCATTACTTCTTAATACTCCAATAAAATTCTAGATAAAAATCTTAGTAAAAAGTTCATTTCGGTTAAATTTGATATTAATTCTTTGAGTGAGAAATAAGTGTTTATTTTTACCCAATTACCATTGGTTGTTATTTGGATTACTTTAAACTGAACAAGATTATTAGTTGAATTTGAGTGTGGAAGGTTTACTATATTTTAGTCAACTCGTGAGCTTTTAGTAAACTCGAAAACAAGTATTTCCCATGAGAACTCAATTTCGGAAATTTGAATCGATGGCTCCATTTCACCTTGCAACTGTAAGAGAAAGTAATAAGCGATATAAATGATCTGTTCCAAACTCATCTCTATATTTTCTACTGAAGAAAGTCGATATACTTTCCATATTACGCGTGTGCACTTTTATGTCCTGGTCGCGATCATTTTCTCATATCTTTATAGTCTTATTGTACCTGCATATCCTACTTATCATTACACGTACTTTCAGTGAAATCATAATTTCAGAAATCTGAAAAAGTAATAATACTTCCTCTTCAACATTTACCGTCTTCTGTTTGATTCGTTCTTTTTAGATTTATTTGAATATTTATTCTTTCGAAAAATTAATTACTTCTCCAATACTTTGATGACAACACTTTTTTTTAAATGCTTACATACATCGATTAAATTGATTACAAAGAAACAAAATATATCGATTAGACCAAGTTAACCTGTATTGGTTGAATATCATGGCATATGTATTGATCTGTGCTGTGTTTGCCTGTCTGTGTATGTGTGTGAGTGCATGTTTGGAGCAGTCTTTCCCGGAATGCTGCACCTTGAATACTAATGATCCTGTTGCTGCCTTTTTATGGTATTTCGAAATATTTACATCCTCCAATCATTTCTGATCGCTTCGCCTGATGTTTGTTTTTACAGTTTTCCTTTCTAATTCATCCATCGCTTATAGATTGTTGATGTAAGAGTACATTGAAGCTTGATTATACGCATTATCTTGCCAGAATAGAAATATTAGAGCTGGAAAGTATGGTATACGTCAATATATTATTAATACGGTTTCGGTTTTGAAAAAAAATAGTTAACCTTGAAATGTGACTTTACTGAATTAGGTTACTGAAGTTTCACGAAAGTGGTTCTTAACGATTTTCTGTCAAGTTGGAATACTAACTAACATACATAGAGATATATAAACCTGTAATACTAACTAACATACATAGAGATATATATACACCTGGAATATTATCTAACATACATAGAGATATATAAACCTGTAATACTAACTAACATACATAGAGATATATATACACCTGGAATATTATCTAACATACATAGAGATATATATACACCTGGAATATTATCTAACATACATAGAGATATATATACACCTGGAATATTATCTAACATACATAGAGATATATATACACCTGGAATATTATATAACATACATAGAGATATATATACACCTGGAATATTATCTAACATACATAGAGATATATATACACCTGGAATATTATCTAACATACATAGAGATATATAAACCTGTAATACTAACTAACATACATAGAGATATATATACACCTGGAATATTATCGAACATACATAGGATAGATAAACCTCCTTATACTGTGGTAACTAACATACATAGAGATATATATACACCTGGAATATTATCTAACATACATAGAGATATATAAACCTGTAATACTAACTAACATACATAGAGATATATATACACCTGGAATATTATCTAACATACATAGAGATATATAAACCTGTAATACTAACTAACATACATAGAGATATATATACACCTGGAATATTATCTAACATACATAGAGATATATATACACCTGGAATATTATCTAACATACATAGAGATATATATACACCTGGAATATTATCTAACATACATAGAGATATATATACACCTGGAATATTATCTAACATACATAGAG
>JAAEAF010003828.1:0-95786 GCA_011037195.1 Triatoma infestans | reverse complement strand
TTTTTTCCAGTGTATAAACTGATTTTGCTCCGTGCAAGTCTGTGCTATCACATTGTTTATCAAGACTGGGTTTTTTTTCCAGTGTATAAACTGATTTTGCTCCGTGCAAGTCTGTGGTATCACATTGTTTATCAAGACTGGGATTTTTTTCCAGTGTATAAACTGATTTTGCTCCGTGCAAGTCTGTGGTATCACATTGTTTATCAAGACTGGGATTTTTTTCCAGTGTATAAACTGATTTTGCTCCGTGCAAGTCTGTGGTATCACATTGTTTATCAAGACTGGGATTTTTTTCCAGTGTATAAACTGATTTTGCTCCGTGCAAGTCTGTGCTATCACATTGTTTATCAAGACTGGGTTTTTTTTCCAGTGTATAAACTGATTTTGCTCCGTGCAAGTCTGTGGTATCACATTGTTTATCAAGACTGGGATTTTTTTCCAGTGTATAAACTGATTTTGCTCCGTGCAAGTCTGTGGTATCACATTGTTTATCAAGACTGGGATTTTTTTCCAGTGTATAAACTGATTTTGCTCCGTGCAAGTCTGTGCTATCACATTGTTTATTCAAGACTCCTATGATAGGTGAACGTCCGCAAAAGTTTCGATGACCACAAAAAGAGAAGCATGCTATCAGAGAAAAAAGATCTGTCCAACCTCAACCATTATTATTTTCCATTTGACTTGTGATTAAAGTGGCAGGCACTAATACGCGCGCAATTAAGTCTTGCCTCGTTAAAAATTAACATTGAAAAGTTTATTGAAAAATTTAGTACTTCAATAATGGAGCAGTTGTTAACATTATAAAAGAAAAGGGGGAAGGGAAAACTAAAATAACAATTACAATTTAAATACGCCCAACCCTTCAAAAAATAAATGCCAAAAATAATTGAAATTTAAAGTTTTTAAAAAAACATAAAATATTATTATACCTTTAAAGATGAAATTAAAATTTCTCTGAGCTGGAAGAAGGGAACTGCTGCATTGCGTATACAAAAAAAAAAAATTAAATAAGCTCCCAAAGGTAGATGTAAACTTAGAGAATGTTCTTTAATGAAAAAGGAAGGGGCTAACTTCAGAATGATTATTAAACTATCATGTCATTTCAAAATACCATTTCTGTTTTATTTAATTTATTATTCTAAAAAGTTGTATAAAAATGTTAAGCAACCTAAAATGTTAAGTGATAAGACGTATATGGGGAACAAAATGATTAAAACTTTATATTTATGCTTTTATACTGATAACCTTTCATTAAAAAAAAAAAAAAAAAAATCTGTTTTGAAACACCCACACTACTTTTTCTCACTCCTTTTAACGAATTCGTGCTTATAATGAGGTTGCAGAACTATACCTTACGTTTCATTTTCCCCAAGACCTCCGATAAGTCAATTTTCCCAGGAAAATGCTTCAAATAAAAGTGATAGATATTTATGAGTGCATTTAATATACGACGTTTAAAGAAAAACATTAGAACCATTTTTGAGAAAAGCACGGAATGTTGAAAAAACATTTAGTAAAGTTTGATAAATTTTTACACTTGTGTTTGATAGATTTTTCCCAAAACCTTCGTGAAAAGGTTTAATAAAAAAAAGGGTTTAATTAAAAGGTGGTGGTAATACCTTATCAGAATACCGTATTAGAGCTCCCTGCGATTTTTCGTTTTTCAGACATTTTGTTTACAGACCGTTCGCTAAAAACCATTTTATCAAACTCAGAGGACCTCAAAACATGTTTTCCCCGTGTAAACTCTATTTCTAAAATTTTGCACAATCTCAACACTTCCTCATTAGGAGTAAGAGGAAATTAATAGATGATGTTTTACTCTTAACTCTACAATCATTTTTTTTATTTTTATTTAAGGCGCGTCAACATTGTATTGGAATCAGTTATCGGATCCCAGATGTAATGGAATCAGATGTCTTGAAGAGGGATTTGATGTGAAGGATAGGCGGAAGTTAGTTTAGAGATTTTAGAGCGTTATTACTTGAAATACGAAACACTCAGTTTACAAAAATAGACTATATTTTAACAATAATTTAAATGTTTGAAATAGGTAACTACAATTAATATAAAATTATTGAAATAGATAAATAATTTAAAGTGATTTAAAGACATAAAACTACAAACAATTTAAAATGATTTAAATAGATAAAACTAAGATGCACAACTATAAATGATTGATTAAATGATAATAATTATATGTTTAAACCTTGTATAGGGATGCGCTCGCGAAACTGATGTATAACTGATGTGATACTGCTGCTGTACTGATGTTATACTGATCGTGACTGATCCCCTACTCCAGTGGGGCGAAGTTTGTATTAGTATTACTCACACATTGACAGGTGTGTAAGTAATAGTCACACTAAGACATCTCTCGCAGTGTGCCGACCTTGGTCAGGTCGGTGACCAGTGTGATTTAGGTCAGTGGCCAGATTGGCGACAGATGGTCGCCCGTCGGTGATTATCAAAGACTCTTAATATATTGCTCTTAATAGATGGTAGCCAGGTGGCTTTGAGTGTTTGTTGGCCCTTGTATGAAAGGAATATCGGCCAAGTGGCTTCTGTACAATAATGATCCTTCTTTGAAAGGGTTTTAGCGGTGCTTTTCTTTGACCGTGTGTATTGACCCTTGTTTGAAAAGGTTTTTGTTTGGCGCGGCTCTTGTCCAGAAGATAGCGGCTGGCTGGAACCCCTAGTTATAAATTATATCCTTTCTTCTTGTTATCATGACGTTACCACATCTATGGTCATTGGCGCCTTCTCAGTGCACTGCCGGCCTCCGGACAGTGTTCTTTCTCTCTTTACAGACAACGCTGTCCATCACCGGACAGTGATCTGTAGAGGATTCTAGGAAGAAAAAAATCTAAGGGTAGCATAGCTGGACTAGAACCTGGGGTCTCCGTGTGGGAGCCCAGTACGCTAATCACTTAGCTATTCCCTTTCCTAAATAATTGTTAATTCAAACATAAAGATACAGTATCAAAATAATATATTAAGTAATTCAACTGAGACAAAATGATGAAACATTTGTGATTATTTACAATTCGTAAAGGGTTGCGGTCAGAGGTTCTATTAAGAATTCGTTGTCACTATGGTGGGCAAGTATCGATTTGAGCTGCTCTGACTACCTTGTGGTTTATAAAAACATTTGGCTTTGTAGTTCAAATGTAATTTTTCCATTCTACTATATTCATTTTATTAATTACCTTGTATATTAATTTTATCTTCCAGCGACATATTGCAGTTTTCATTGATAGTGCTTTGCTTAAGTTCTTTTGGAACGCTTTGTTATACATTTATAACAATTTGCAAAATGTTCCATTCTATCGCAGCGGGCTTACAAGCTTGTACAATAGGCAATACAAAAGTACGAGTCGATATTCAATATCTATAGTTATTTTTTATTTTATCTTTTTGGCCATTAAACTGTTTTTATATTACAATTATTTTTTAAATTCTACTACATAAACAAGAATTTTTTGATTTTTTTTTTTTAGCCTAATTTTAATACTGTCATGCAATTTACAAATATATATAACTCCATGTACTGAAATGTCCAGTTGACCAAGTGGCAAGGCTTGATTTACGCTATGCGATGTCTGTGGTAGGTCTAACAGAAACGGTAGAGAAAGCATAAGGTGCCATTAAGAATTTCAATAGCAATTCCAGAAATGGAAGGAAAAGAGTGAGGAGAAGGTGAAATTAAGTGCATGATAGAGAAAGGAAACATGTTCGAACACTTACAAAATTAAAGAGAGGTCCATTTATTTGTTTGCATGAAACTGATAAATTAAGAATAGTAAAAGAAAATCTAAAATTAATGAAATTGTAAAAACAGTTTTCGTACTCATTGTAATGACATGGCAAGGTCATAGTAATGTCAAACCTTCACAACACATAACAAAGAAAGAATAATTTATAACTAGTGGCCTAGCCGGCTGCTGTCTTCAAGACAAGGCCGCGGCCAAACAAACAAAACCAAGGGTCGATGCTTGACATCAAAGCAAGCACCGCTAAGGCTGGCCACTGACCTAAATCGCTGGTCACCAAACTAACCAAGGTCGCACACTAGGACAGATGTCTTGGTGTGAGTGTTGCTAACACTAATATATAAACTTCGCCCTATTGGAAGAGTGGATGATTATATGATTAAACTTCAGTACGTCTTCAAGATTATTATACGAGCAGCAAGTTCCGCGTCCCTATACAGTTTTTATTTATACTTATTTCCTTAGTGGTGCATCTTAGTTCATTTAATTTAATCATTCTAAATTATTAGTTATTTATCTCCGATTTATTTCTAAGTATTTCTTGTTAATAGTTACCATTACTCACGTTTAAATTATTGTACAAATACAGTCTATTTTTATAAATTCCGTGTTAATAATTCGAGCACTAACTTCCAAAAATCTCTAAACTAACTTCCGCCCTCTTCAAGACATCTACTACATACCTCAGGAATCACAATAAACGATTCCACCACATCTTCAATTCAAAATCTTCGTCCGCCACATGTTAACGAAATGACCTTACTCTGCTTAAATATCTCAAAATGATATTTGTATATGAATTAGCCAAATCGTATTTCCATTAATTCCACAGAAACCTTCAATACGCCCTAATAATGTAAAAATGTTACTAACAACGCCAACCTCCATTACTTCCTATAGGCGGTTAAGGCACCGTTGGCTGCTCCATGACCATTTAGTTGATGAAATAGCCAATTTGGTTTTCTAATTTCTTAGTAGAATCAGATTGCAAAGCACACAGTACGAAATTTTCAAAAAGTTATCTCCCTTTAAATATCTATATTTAAAGTTACGTATATTGGTTGGACAAAGTTAAAACTGTTTTTATGTTCACGCTATAAATAAATAATCTTATGAAAATATTTACGGAGATATAAATTTATCACTAATATCCATCCTATTAGAGATAGAAGAACATTATAAAATTTCATTATAAATTATTACCTAATTGAGGCGTATTTTATGGCAAATAGCTAACAGTGGAGTAAAGGCAAGTATCTGAAGAGATATTCCCCAAAAGTTCAACAGTCATGATCTCATCATATCTGTTATGATGAAACCTACATACATAAAAAAAAAAAAAAACAAAGTTTGAGATAACAGGTTTTTATAGGTCTTATTTTTCTGGTTTTATGAAGATAATAATTAAGAAGCTTTAAAAATATTTTACTAGGTATATAATTTTATAAACTGAAAATAGCCTAACAGGTACTAAATAAAAAATACTATAAATTACTTCGAAGTGAAATAACCAAAAGTGTGGAAGTATATAACACAATTGTAAACATTTGGACCAAAATAGCTCTTTTCTAAAAGTAATCTCAAATTTTTTAATATTATAAAACAATATTAAATATATTATATTTAATATTAAAACAATATTACCAATATAATATTTTAATATTAAAAAACGTTTATACTAAAGTTTAATTTTATGTCTGAAATATCTGATTTTTTGGATAGTAATTGCAACAATTCCACAACATTACTATGACGTCTATTTTTATTCTAACACAAGTTCTGAAAGTAAAGTAATCTGCACCTAGATGGCTGATGGGCCCATTGAACTCTATATATAATGACTGTCACAACAGCCCCTGCATCGCTAATAGACTTTAAGGTTCTTTTCTTTTTTTAATTTGACTTTACAATCGATATCTAAGATATAATATCAAACTTAAAAAAGGCAGAAAACCTGACTGTTCTCAATTAATTAATCAAAATATGCCGTTTATTGAAAATACTTTTTCTCAAATTCCAACACCTCTTGTCGTTGTTAGTTATGGCCGGAAGCATGCTAAAAGATTCCCAAGGGTTTTATTTAGTCGGGTTTGGAATACATCTCTAATCTCATTAATTCTTCTGATTTTATCTACTAAAATACGGAAGTCTCTAATTTCCCTCAAAATGCAGATTCAGCATATTTGGATCACACTGGATAGGAACTTGAGATTCCTCCACTCAGCTGCTACTAACACCATTTTTATTCAACTTTGACGCTAATAGCTTTGAGACGAGCCGCTTAACATATGGCGATTTTTGCTGACAGATTCACTAAGTTTGTGGATTCACATACAGGAGCCATTAATTACGTTCATTACATTGGAATATCCATCAAGAATCGAATCAAAAACCGCTTACTCATAAAATGATAGATTTAATCTCTATCAATGGAAGAACTTAGCCATTTTTATTGGCAAACACTGAATATTGATTGAAGATAAAAATGCCTTATTTACTATCCAGCATTTACACACATGCATATGTAGATTGTTGAAGAGGATTATTGCACAGCTACCTGAAAGATCTATTATGCCCCCCGGAGCTTTGTCAGTGCACTGCCGGCCTCCAAGCAGTATTCTCTAGCTACAGGCAACACTGCCCGTCACCGGAAAGTGATTTGTAGAGGCTGCTAGGAAGAGAAAATTTAGAGTAGCATGGATTTAGGGTGGATTCCAACCCGGGACCCCGCGTTGCTAGTCCAGCGCGCTACCACTAAGCTAATCCCTTCCTTCTCCCTTGGCTTACGCCAATTAACTAGGGACGGAGACCCTAGTTTGTGTACTGTGTTTGTCCTTGTATGTAAAGAGAAGAGTGTATTTAGTTTAAACGTATTGTGTACTGTTCTGACAAAGTGTATGGAATACTGAGGTGTGGTAACCCTTGGGGTCGCTACTCTCAAAATAACTGCATACAACAGATACCCCTTGCGGGCAATTTACACACGAGGATATCTTATGGTAGTCTAGGTTTCTGTCTTCATCGGGCTGTACTGTGTCCGAGATTGCAGTCTGTTCCAGCTTCTCTAAAAATCTGTTTTGCTGAATTTTTAAGTAGATACGTATGTATATTTTTAACCAAATTGGATTAATGATGTCAGTTAATTTATTAAGAACTTTGGATGTAGGAAAGATAAAGACTTTTTTTTTCTTTTTTTTTTTTTGGTATTACCTAGAGACTCTAGAGAAGTTAAAAGCATTTTTTTAATCAGTATGTAAAATGTATTACCTCCTTCATTCACTACTTATTAATTTAAAATGTATGATTCATTTTTATTTACTTTAATTTTTCATTTACTTACTTTAATTTTTACTTTTCCTTATTTCTGGAACAGAAGTATTCCGATTGTGCCAAATACATTTTTCACCGGAAATACATTTTTGAGAGGTCCCCTGATTTGAAATTTTAACCTGATATATGTATATATCATACATACTGATGTATGTATATATTATGTACATTGTACTACCATTGTAAACGAGTATATATATTAGATATTATATATATATATATATATTCAATATATGTGGGTGTGTGTGTGTTATAAAAAAATATCTCATAAACGGAAAGTCGCCAGTAGCTCAAACTTAATATTCGTTTAGTCACAACTGACACGAAAGTTTCGACCAAAATTCATCAATCAGAAGTGCAATTTCGCAAATGTATTTTTCAGTTTCTTGTGACATTCTTGAAAATGGTTTCAATGATTTTCTTTAAAGTTTGTATACTATCTACACGCACAAATATCTATCACTTGTATTTCGAACATTTTCTCAGGAAAATTGATTGTTTGGGGGGATTCTGGGGGAACAGTAGTATTAAATATTCCCTAAAATACCCCTTGCATATAATATATGGTTCTACCAATTATATAATATTATTACACAATATGTTGAGCGGAATTCAAAGCAGGAAATTCCCTTATCCGCTTCATTCTCTACCTTATGTTTCTTTGCATTAGCGCGCTTCATCCGGTATTTCTATGTTGAGTATACTTCCTTATGTACAAAATAGTATTCTTACTTCATATATTTATTTTTGTGAACTGTCTGGTACCGGTTGTGTTTGTGTAAAAAATTCTGGCTTTCTGTTCATATATGCAATCGTGTTTTATAACATTTCTACATCCACTATTAATTGTTTTCTTATATGTATCTTGTTTTAGGATTACACTAAATTACAAGGCTTATAGCAACTGTATTTTTCTACCGTTTTATTTTCCAAACTTGCGCCAACTCTGCCTATATCCCTGAAACACATTAGAAGCGTTACTTGAATTCCAAACTAGAAGAAAATGTGCT
Source organism: Triatoma infestans (assembly GCA_011037195.1). Classification (NCBI taxonomy): domain Eukaryota; kingdom Metazoa; phylum Arthropoda; class Insecta; order Hemiptera; family Reduviidae; genus Triatoma; species Triatoma infestans. The sequence continues at coordinate 87,673 of JAAEAF010003828.1, read as the reverse complement.
GACCGAGGGTGCAATCGTATTGAACAGGTTTTTCGGCACTTTCTTGGAAATGTCTATAACGATTTCTTTTGAACTTGCTATAGTATAACCAGCTATAACTTCGCACTGATATAATCGTATCACTTTTATTTGAAACATACGTATTTCCAAATAAATTGATTACAGATGGTTGTCAGGAATTTGTGGCGTCAATTCCAAATGTTATGGACGTCTACTTCCTCTACCTGCCAAAATTGTAGGTAGGTACTTATCTCCCTACTCACCATCACTGAATTTATTTAGGACATTGATGTAAAATATTATTTAAAAAAAAAAATTGTTACTTTACACATAATTGTAAAGAAGAGGAGTAAGAGAATGTCCATGTAAGTGTTTCAGAACAGATTTTTTATTTTTATTTCTATAATTACTTTACTATTTGCAGAATTTTTGAAATTATTTTTAAAAGGCTCTATCGATTAAGTCAAATAATGTATTCTTAACTTTGTAAACAATTCTTTTGTATTCTTACTTTGGTTGGAAACATATATACATTACTTTAGTGTAAAGTTCACATTGAATATAAACAGAAAAAGCTTTAGTTCGATGTTTTAAGAGATTCGTATCAGGGAAAGGATGTTCTGGAATTCACTCCAAGAGATAAGGGTCACATTTTATATGGCAACTAAGGATCGCATTCAGTAAATTGAATTGGTAAAGAGTGGCTATTTACTCTGTTGCTATGCGTACAAATTGGATATTTAATCCACTAATAGCGTATTAGTGTGGTTCTTGAGACATACTTTTACTTTGTATAAAAGCTACTTCTAGAAAAAAAAATTCTATAGATGACTTCTTTGAATGATGAAGAAAGATTAGAACTCAAGTCATTGAAAATTTTTTCTGCAGAAATTGAAAAGTTTTAAATGCAGTCTTTGAGTTTTAGCGTTACTAAAGTCAATTAGAAGATTCTCGTCTATTGCTAAGCTCTGATCCCATCGATCGATTTGGAATTTTTATATATACATATATACTCACCAGCAAAAAAATTCCGACCACTTGAAAAATATACTGTTTCTATGTATAGTTATCAATTTCTTCATAAGTTTTATCGTTCATAAAGTTTACAGGTAAACTGATTTTCAAAATAAAAGAAATAAATAGGATTATAAGGGAAATTTAAAATAATTAATAAAAACAAAAAAAAAAATAGAATCTGGAAAATTTTATTTGCGTGTTTATTTTTTTAATTTTACATTATTTTTTAATCGGATGTTGGTAATACTGAGTGATTATCTCCTCTTCCCTTTATCACACTTCTAAGCATCTCAGCATGCTCTGAATCAAGCGGGAAATTTCGGTTTGTGACATTGGAAACTATTTGATTTGAAGTGCCCTTTCTAGCTCCTGAAGTGTCCCAGGAAGGACTATTCGATCTCTTATCCATCTTTAAGGAAGGCCTGCAGTATGTAGGCTGTGTGAGATCGAGCGTTATCGTGCATTAGCACAAACTCCTCACCTATCTCCGGCTTGATAGGGACCACATGTTTTTGCAGTATATCCGCCAAATACCGAGCAGCAGTTATGGAACCTCCCCAAACTAACGAACTAACTGCGTACGCCTTTGTAAACTGATACCTGCCCTAAACACTGGAATAAAATAATAATAACCACTGAAAATATATATATATATATATTTGCTCTAGTTATATCGACTAGTTGTATGTGTCTGAAATGCTACCCAAAATGCAAGAAACTCATCCTTCAAGTTAGAGATACTTAGTGTATAAGATATGAGTCTATCTTACGCACTAATTCTTCCTAAAGGAGAGGGATTAGCTAAGGGTTAGCGTACTGGACTCCTACGGGGAGGACCCTGGTTCGTGTCCAGCTGTGCTGCCTTTAGATATTTTCTTCCTAGGAGCCTCTACAGCCCAACTTCCGGTGATGGACAGTGTTGTCTGTAACGAGAGAACACTGTCCGGAAGCCGGCAGTGCACTGAGAAGGCAATAGGCGCTAATGACAATAGATGTTGACGCGCCTTAAATTAAAAAAAAAAAAAATCTTCCTAAAAGACATAAGTACTAATATTATTTACAGACGATTATGCCAATGAATTGTTTATAATGTTTTACTACTATTCTTGAATTACATATTTAATTAGTTTTTATATCTTTTCATTATCTTATTTTTCATGCCTCGTAAATTCATTAATGAGAAAAAAATCCGATTATAAAGTCTATAAATTTTAACAATTTTTCAATTTTATTTTGAATTTTTAATTTATCTTTGTTATATCCCCCAAAAATATTGAAATATATTGTTATCTGTTGATTAAGAATCCTTTCCAAAATAAATCGTTCTAATTATTTGTATCCTTCTCATTGTTTCTTTGAAATAGTCAACGAAATTTGTTTATTTATTTTTCTATAATATTATTTAATTGTAGAAATTTTGAAACTTCAATTTGTAATTTATATTTAAATAGTTCGAAAATAAAACAAATATAAATATAAACAGCGTAAAACAGAATCGCCACTGATTCGCCCTTGATTTGGACCACTTGCAGGATACAGGACCACGCTTAATTAGTGAAACGAATTAGCAATTTATTTTTTTTAAAGATTCTTATATATTTTTCTGGCAATAGTATTGGCAGTCTAGCAATAGATAGTCCCGGGGAGGCTATCTTGGATATTGTAAAGGTTGGTAATGAAGCCTGCAAAAATAAGATTGCCTTTTGATTTATTCAAAATTATTTATGAACCAAACATCAAGGGAGGTCTAAGCTTTCCGTCTTATTTATACTTACATTGTCTAATAAATTTTTAGAAACCATTAGACAGAAAAATTAGACAAAGCTGTGCTTAATCAAAGGTATAGAACCCCTAACCAAATATTGACAATATTGCCCTAATTACATTATTAAAGATGTAATTGTGAAAGAATGATAATATTATGATAGTATATATTATATATATATATATATATATGTGTGTGTGTATGTGTGTGTGTGTGTGTGCTGTGTTGAAACTTGGTTTGTCTTCTAAATTTGTCAATAAGAACAGAAAATTCTCGAAGATAACTTTATGACAGACTGGGAGTACGGCGTACTTTCCCTCAACGCAGTAGTTAAAAGGAGATGCTGCTCTTATCATTTTCAATATTTATTTAAATTATTTACATCAGGAAATCCCAGGTTAAATATATTTCCTTTTAATATCGATATTAGTATCTATATGCCTTCCTTATTATATCCTTAAAGGTTGATGAAGCGTCTATTGACGTACTGCTTATGCAAGAACCCTATATGTCATTTGGTCGTGTTGTGGGTTTTTCGGCTCCTTTTAGAACTATAACAGGTGTGGTCATAGGTACTCCATGGTCAGCAATTGTCGTATGTAATCCTGAATTGGGTGTATTGCATGGTGACTTTGGGGATTTATATGTTATTAGTCTGTACTGTCGATACAGTTATTCTAACGAGATTTTTTTCTGTCGCCTTGATCAGGTTTTGAGAGCTTTAAGGGGTAAACCGTTTCTGATTGGTATGGACGCAAACGCAAAGTCACCTCTTTGGTTTAGCTGTGAATGTGACGAACAGGGACAACGTCTTGAAGATTTTATTCTGGAACATGGCCTTCAGGTGATTAACGAGGCATCGCCATATTTTACTTTTTCGAGTCATGCTGGCGAGTCGAATATTGACGTCACGCTCATTTCCCCGGCAGCTAGGCATTTAAATTGGATCTGGAATATACAGCAGGATTGGTGTTTCAGTGACCATAGATGCATCGTGTTGGATACACACGGTTATACTAGAAATAGAAGATTAGAAAAGTTAGACCATTTTCTTACTAAAAGAGCTAACTGGGAAAAGTTTGATGACAGCATTAACAACGAATTTAATGCCCAGAAATTGTTAGAATTTCAGGAAATGACGGCTCAAGAAAAAGCCAGCACCCTTACACATACCATTGTTAAGGCAGCTAGTCGCTCAATTCCACTTAGGCGAAAGATGGTAGGCAGCGTACCATGGTGGTCTGCGAAATTGCAGAAGTTACGAATGGAGGCTAATATAGCACGTAAAGTATTTCAAAGGCTCAGACGGCGAAGAATTCCGGATGAAGTGCTTCAAAACGCCTGGGACGATCACAGAGCAAAGAGAAATGCCTTCACCTCGGCAGTTCGGCATGCTAAGGAAAAGTGTTGGCGGGACTTAGTTAGACTCGAAGGGAACTGCTCTCCTTGGGGACTGGTGCATAAAATAACTGTTAAAGTGCCTCAAGAAACAATCTTAGCCTCTGTTCAAGTAAGTGGAGCTGTGAGCTCTTTGAGCTGGGAGTAGACTGTGCACAGATTGTTAGATACACTACTGCCAGATGATAATGAATTGGAAGATACTCCTGCCCAATCATCGAAACGAAAACTAAATAGCGAGTATATGAATGACGATAATCAAGATCCTTTTTTGGAATCGGATATTGAAACTGCCTTAGCTCGGCAAAAAAGTCGCTCTGCTCCTGGTATGGACAGAATTTCTTTAGAAATGATTAAAAGAGTTTGGTCACTCCGTCCTCTCCTTTTGATGAGTATTTATAACAGCTGCCTTAAAGAAGGTTATTTCCCGGACTGCTGGAAATCCGGAGAGTTACGATTAATACTAAAAAGTAAAGACAAACGTTTAGATAACCCCAAATCATATAGACCAATTTGTTTATTACCGATTTTAGGAAAGATATTAGAACGTTTGTATATCCGGAAATTAGTGACTTTGTATGAACGTAAAGGTTTAGTGCAGGAGACACAATACGGTTTTTAAGCCAGGAAAGTGTACAGAGGATGTGATTCATGCTTTAACTGGTTCCTTAAATCTTGATTTTAAATATGTAGCGGGAATTTTCGTGGATATAGCTGGCGCTTTCGACAACCTCTGGTGGCAAAGTTTGTTTGATCGTCTTAGGTTAATGTCTTGTCCGCATAATTTATTTAAACTTGTGAAGTCCTTTTTGGAAGATAGAACAGTAGTGGTTAGATCAAATTTTAGAAAGGTCACTAAGACTGTTACTCGTGGATGTCCTCAGGGCTCTATTTTTTGTCCTGTTTTTTGGAACATGGTTTTGGATGAGCTACTCGCGACTGATATTCCTGGAGTTAGCAGTAAAATTGCCTACGCTGACGACCTGGTTTTGGTAATTGGCGGTCACAGCCGGGTGCAGTTGGAGACAAACGCCTCCACTGCCATGGAAAGATTGACAACATGGTGCGCCGCAAACAAATTGAATATTTCTCCTGAAAAGACAGTTGCGATGTTGTTTAAGGGTAGGCTTGCTTTAACCCGGCAGCCGGTTGTTTACTTTGGCGGTCGGAGACTGAGTTGGGTTCAGCAGGTTAAATACTTAGGTGTTATTTTAGACTGCAAGTTGAGTTTTATTCCCCATATTAAAGAAATAAGAAGGAAGTCTAAAACGCTTACAGGGCAGCTTAGGCACGTTACTCGTAAGGACTGGGGTCTTAAGAAGAGGACGGTCAAAATAATGTATAGAGGCATATTACGCGCGCAGGTGCTGTACTGCTGTTCCCTATGGGCCCATAAAGTTAGTGGTTCGGTTTTTCAGAGACATGTCTCTGCGACCCAAAGATCTATTTTACTACTTATGGGTAGCTTTAGTCGCACAGTGTCATCCGAGGCTTTGCAAGTTCTGACAGGTTGTCTTCCCCTGGACTTAGAGATTATTCAAACGGCCTTAAAATATTTCTTGAGAAAAGGTGAAACGGTGAGCCTGGGTGGAATAACTGTGGAACCTTTCCCAGAGGTGGACGCTAGCAATGATTACATGATTTGGCTGAGAAATAGTAGGATAGCAAAAATAAAACAGGATCTTTTGGACATGTGGAAAGCCCGCTGGGCGAGTTCTGCGAAGGGAAGGACAACCTATAGGTATCTTCCGGACGCGACGGCTGGTCATAGAATAGTCCCAACGGATTTTTCATATGCTGTCTCCAGACCTGTAACCGGGCATGGGCAGATAAATGACAAGTGGTTTAGAATGGGGCTAGTGAGTGAGGGTCGATGTCGCTGTGGCGAAGAGGAGACCGCTGAACACATAGTCTTAGACTGTGAGCTTTATGAAGATCTCCGCACAAACTTGTGGCGAGGAATTGGTTTTCATGTTAACCTTAACAATGACACTCTGCCCTTGCTTCTTGAAAATGAGACGGCATATAATGCCTTCAAAATGTTTGCGGAATCTGCTCTGTCGCGGCGTATGTCCTGGGGTCTTTCCCTTGGGTAGGCGGAGTAAATGTTTTGTGTGATAGTAATTTATTGCTTGTCTGTAGTCTGTGTGCGTTAGATTCGGGTAGCTGTAGAATTTTAGATGACCTTTCAGGAATATCGAGTACTGAGAGGTTCCTTAGGTTAGTCTTGTATGGATGTGTAGGTATGACTGTATTTATTGACTGTGTGAGGTTTGGATGTGTGGTAGGTTATATTGTAGTTAGTTTAGGATGCGTTAGTTGTTATGTTCGCTTATGTGCACTTTTGAGTGCCCTTCCCTCGTTTATTTAGTGATTATGTATATATAGAAACAGTTCTGTTTATAGTAAAGTCGATTGCGATAGATGAATAGTTTGCGGGCTGGAATGAGCGCGAGCTCAGGTACGCCCTATAGTGTGTCTTGATAAAAAAAAAAAAAATCTATATTCCTTCATTAAATTATGCCAATATCTCGCTCGAGTATTTTAACAATTCATGCATTAAGTGACTATTGTAAAAGATGAGTTTGACAGTCTGTATAAATTCAAAATAATGGTTTGCTAAAAGCGGCAAAATTTAGCACTTCAGTAATGAAAAATGTTATTTCGAAATTTTGAAAATAAATCCATTAGATGTAAGTATTTGACAATCTAGATGAGCTAAATTGATGATCTAAATTTGAATGAAAAATTAAATACATCTAAATTTGGAATCAACTGTTACTGAAATGAACTGTGACATTTTCAACTAAAGATAGAAGTTTTTTATCCCCATATCATGGGTGGTCTAGTGGGGTCACTCAAGTTTTTGGTTGTCCAAAAAAAAAATACCGTTCGATTAAAAAGTTATTAAGATTTCTCTATTAACCAAATATTTCATTTCGTGGTAATACCGATAATTATATAATTATTTAAATGGTAGTATGACTTTCGATGTTCTCCTTTAAGCTTGAATTAAAGGATTTATCAACAATAATTACAAAAACAAAAGATATTTTGGATTAAGTAATAAGAATCATTATGTTGGAGTTAGCTCAATTATCCAAATAAATAATATTGATATTGGTGTAACAATATAATATTTTTAGTATACATGATGAATTATTACAGAGGAAGGTATGTGCGGGAGCGGTGGTGGTATGGCCCAGCACCAACTGGTTGTGTCCTAGACTTCTTTTTAGTGTTAATTACAATTCTATCATCCAAACAAAATTAATTAGAAATAAATGGATGGCCAAAATTCAGAGTTTCAAGAAAATTAGTTAACCGGAAGTGGGCTTTTACTGAACGGTTTTTTTCAGTTTTCGTCGTATTTGAATTAAATTTGGTACACAAACTATAAAATTTGTCAATTATAATTTTGAGAATTGGAGTAAGAGAAAGTTGTGTGTGTTTCACACCAGATTTTTTTATTTGACTTCCAAAAACAAAATATTTTTATTTTTTATTTATATAAAACAATTCACATCTCTGTTCAAACTTTGTTTTTATACAATTATTATCCCAGCGACTGGAATTACAACTAGATTAAAATAAAACTCTGAAATTGCCTCAAGTTATATAGTATCCTTAATGCCTATATACTCGTAGTTCCAGCAAAATTTCATTATTGCCACACTTTCATTGTTAAACTTAAATTATAGATCTTTCGTCGTTACTTTTCCCAGTTTTTTTTCCCCCTTAAATTAATGATTACCTCAATAATTTAATTAATGATTTAATAAAATTTGCTTAAATAATATAATTAAAGTTCTCTTGTTAAATTTAACTTTAGAAATTAAAGTTAAATTATTTAGTTTACTAATATAAACGAAATTATGCCAATCATCATCTTTCTCTCTTTAATGCTGTAAATTCGTTGTATTACTAAATTTTTGAAAAATTAAAATAAAATATTTTTTAGATATATTTTCCATGATAGCCTGCTTCATTTTGTGGTCATCTACCGGTTTCGGGCGTTCGCCCATCATCAGGATGTTTGGGTCAACTTGCACAGAGAAAATTTAATTGATATTGATTTTGAGAAACTCGTCATCAATACACCTTTTTTAGAATTAACAATGATTTAGACAACGCATGTACCGAGACAACTGACGTATATAACAATAGAAAGGTTTATGAATTGAAATGCCCGAACTGTAGCCACATTTATGTGTGCCAGACAGGCAGAAATATCTGGGAACGATTTGCCGAACACATCAGATCATACAAGTATTACAAAATTGACACAAATTATGCCAATCACCTAAACAGAAACCGCCGTCATCTCCACCACGATAACAGTAATATATCCAGGCATAAAAGAACTACGACTGGACATACTATGACTTAGCTTGAAACATATAAACACAAGAAACAAAATATAATAAACGAACAAACAAAATTCGCTAGTGAACCACTATTCAAAACCATCTTTCCGCAATAACAACAAAAAACGCAATAAACAATACACAAAACACCTAAATCAAATAGTTTTCAAGTCTGTACATACGAATCTAAAGGTTTTTAAGTTTGAACATATATGAATAATATATACAAGTTGAGAATGTAAAATGTAAAATGTTAATTGTGGAATATATGCTACATTAGGAACGGATAGCATGCTTATATAATTTATCTATGATATATTTGTAAACATTTGTATTTAAGTTCGTCTAGATTCGTTACATTTAAGCCTGTAAAGAACCCATATTTAAGTATGTATGCGTGCGTGAATGGTGTATGTGAATTATGAAGGGTAAAATGTGAATGCATAATACGTGATTATTAGATAACATGCTTGTATAGATGAATTGTTCAACAACATCTTTATTTATTTATAATATCTTACGATAATTCAGCTCGTTTTTATCATTTCATATCATTAATTATTCCACATAGTCCATGACTGACACAGTAGTCTTTCGCTTTATTCTGCATTCAAAGAATAATTAAAAAATACAATAGTACGATAGTATGGATAAATAATTATCAAAGTAAATCTCCTTCAAAAACATAATTAACTTACTTTTTAGCTTTACAGGGTTATATATACATCTCCATACAACTAAATTTGCTCTCTACAAGTCTGTGTTATCACACTGTTTTGACAAAAAGATCCTGATGATGGGCGAACGCCCGAAACCGGTCGAGACCAAAAAAAGAAGTAGGGTGTCTGATGCTTTCGAGCTCTGTGGAACCTATCACAACAACTAAAATATTTCTCTTAAAAAAACATTCTGGGATATCCGTGGGATCAGCTTCGGGTTCCCATCCGTCAATGTTATCAATTCAGATAGAGAGTAGTGTAATGGTAGAAAGAAATGGTAGGGGTTAAATGGTGACACATAAACTGGTACTAAACTCACAATTTATATTGGAACAAATTTGCTGAGTAAGGACAGAAGAGTATATGGACTATGTTGCGAGTCGCTTGAAGAATGATGTGACTTGTTAGAACTCCTGATAGTTATAACGGTGGTGAATTAGTGGTTCTAGCTTAGTGAATATTTGATGGTTGACGATTATGTAACGCCTAATCTTTATTCTTTGAAGTTTATCTGGTGACTGACGTTAAGCCCCACAGATGGTCGGTTTTTATACAATTTCTCTTACGGCCAGAGACAGTTTCTAGATCATAGATTGGCTGTCGAGAATTAAGCCCGTTCGTCGATACATTCTAGTTAGCTTGTCAGAGGGTATAATGTGCGCTTGAAGGCTCAGCTGTGGCGCCTTGATGTTGCTGCTAATGGAGCTATAGAAAAAGCAAATTTGCTGGCGTTTGTTTCCATTACACTTAACTTCAAATTCCAGTTTCTGTCACATATTACCTATTAGTTGTTTTTATGGGAAGGTTAGTATGTGAGAACGTTTAAAATAACGAAAAAGAATGAGTACAAATGATAATCGTCATAGCAGCAATGTAGACCTCACTCCTAAAAACATTTGTAAACCTGAAGTTGAAATCTGTCTTTACACAGGGGAGGAATTAGCTAAGTGGTTAGCGCGTTGGACTCCCATGCGTAGGTCCCGGTTTCGAGTCCAGTGCTACCCCTAGATTTTTTCTTCCTATGAACCTCTACAGCTCACTGTCCATCACAGTGTTGTCTGTAGCGAGAGAATACTGGATGCCAGCAGTGCACTGAGAAGGATCCCGGCCGCCAATGACCATGGATATTGACGCGCCTTAAATAAAAAAAAAAATTATGACGGTTGATGAGAATTCAAAACCGGATAGGAGCAAGAAGAAGAAGCTGCTACGATGAATAAAATCCCAGATATCATCCAGTACTGTGGTTTCAACCAAATATTCAAAAAAAGAAAACTAATCGACAATCGTAAACATTTTGTTTAGCGGATAGAGTGACGATGTACTAGTGCAATGAGTTTGAGAGGATATTGTTTTTGAAGCAAAAAGTGGCTTGGCCAAAATCTTCTTAAACCTAATTATAACAAAAATAAGCAACAACAAAGATAAGGAATTAAGTCTAAGGAGCGCCACTTCAGAATTATCAGCCAAAAACTGCCTATAGATGATGATGTTTTTAGCTAACGGAATTGTCAGTTGTATAAAAATAATCTTTTACAATACATGTAAATGAAACAGGCGTTTGGAGTAGATAAACCGAGTAGAGAAGAATAAATAAAGCTCACCTCTATCAGAGGGAATTGTGTGCAGAATAGGCTAGCTGGAAACAAATTAGATTACTTCATAAACTAAACGTATGCAGGATCGTTTCTCAAGACAATTATTCATTTATTTCCTCTATAGGGCTTACTTATTAACTTACCCTTACGTGATGCCTTTTTCAGGTTACTTTACACTAGTCGTCTTGGGATTTCCAATAATTCCTGCCCGTAAAATCCTTTTTTCGTCAGCCCTCTTCTCTGCATTTCTTCCACCATATTCCTTCAGGGACTCCTCTTCTTCTTCTTCCGCTCATTGTGAACTCAATAATACTTTCAACTCCATCTCTTCTCTACCATTTTTTGCAAATCGCCAAATGGACCGTTCGTTCATTCTCACAGCCTTTAATAACGTTTGTTTCTTTCATAATCCAATTCGCTGGCATTCACATTATCTTTAATCCGACATTTATTGTCTACAACTCCGATCCTTATATTAAATTGCCTTCGGTAGATTCTAATTTTTTTTATGGTTCAAGATAGGGTTCGAATTCATTTAACACGATGAAGAGTTTTTGAAACCTTCCTCGCTTGTACCGTTTTTTCTATATAAGTCGTGCTTCATAAACACCGTCTCTGCTTATTATTGATTCATGGCATATAAAGGCTGCACTTTCTCGGTGTGGGCATTGTTTAGCTCAAAGTCATCAGTCTCATTGTCTTCATCAGATAAATACTTAGTCCTAGCGAAATTAGGATACCAATCTCATTTACATGTCTATCTCCAATTTCCAAATTGTATATCACAGATCATACTGTTTTGTGCGAAAACCACCAGAACATTCACAATATATATCAATCCCAAGAACTAGTGGCCTTAGAGTAGCCCATCTTTTTGGTAACTCTTTCCAAAAACACTTTAACTTAAGTTGGTGACAAAATATGCTTGTTTCAATCTCAGTGTGATGAAAAGACTTTTCATTACCCAGATTTACATATTATAATCTATAAATATAAATACATTAGAGGATATCTAAGTGTATCGGTCATTTTACAGATCGAGGATACGATTAAGGCTATGATAGGAGGTTTTATTAGAGACTTTTCCAGAAGCTAGTAATATGTTAAAGTATAACTTTGAAATGCTTAAATTATTTTCTCTAATCCAGCTTCCAAGCTGGGCTATTGTATTATGATAATGGTTTCATAATATTTAATTTGCTTGAATTCCAATACTTGAAATTGTCCAGAATTCAGAATCATTAAGAAGTGTCGTTCTTGTAATGGAAATTAAAAACATTATCTGGAAACCAGTCTGTCTGGTTTTCTTTAATCAGAATGTGAATTGCTTAAACGCTGTTTTAATGCCACTTTGTCTGTGCATAGTGATGTTCTGGTTAAACCGTATAGTTTTAGAAATGAAAATAGATGGTTATTCTCAATGGTTTCTTAATTACTGTTTAGAGAGTATAATGTGACGTACTAAAGAGTATACATAGTTTACAACAAAATATGTAGAGGTGAATAAATTATAGATAAACCATTGTGTATATATTACTTCTCTTACTCCTAGTAAGAGGAAGTATTGTAATCGTGTCAAATTTTCGATATCGAGTTTTCACCGGAAATATCCGTTTTGAGGTCCCCTGAGTCCAAAAACGTGGATTTTAGCAAATGGTATATGTGTGTGTGTCTGTGTGTGTGTGTGTGTGTGTATGTGAACAGCATAGCTCAAAAACGAAAAACCAAAGAAAGTTGAAACTTGATATTCCGTTTAGGTATCACCATGGCATCTGACGTTGGCTCATCTGACAAAATTCCTCAACCGAAAGTACCACTTTACTAGTTGATTCTTTTACTTTTTGCGTTTTTCTCAAAAATGGTTCCGACGATTTTCTTCAAACTTGTAATTTCAAGTACGCATACAAAGATCTACCACTTTTATTTGAAATATTTCTCTGGGAAATTCATTTAAGGGCATTTATGGGGGGCAGGTGTGGGGTGTTTCATCTAAAGTGCTATTTCAATTTATTGAACAATTCTATCATCTAAATAATGATAATTAGAATTGAATATGTTGTAGAAATTCCGAGTTTCAAAAAATCGGATAACCGGAAGTGCGTTTACATTACCACTTAACTAAAAGATTTTTTCACTTTTTCGCAATTTTCTCAAAAATGGCTTCGACGATTGAACTTCGTATATAAACTACACATACAAGGATCTACAACTTTTATTTAAAACATTTTTCTGGGAAATTTCATTTAAGTGCACTTATGGACGAGGGGTGGAGTTATGTTTTTCTCTAAAGTGCTATCATAGTTGATTATACAATTCTATCATCCAAACAAAATTAATTAGAAATAAATAGATGGCTAAAATTCCGGGTTTCAAGAAAATTAGTAAACCGGAAGTGCGCTTTTACTTGACAGATTTTTCAGTTTTCGACGAATTTAATTAAATTTGGTACACTAACTATAACATGTGTCAATTACAATTTTGAGAACTGGAGTAAGAGAAAGTTGTGTGAGCGTTTCACACCAGATTTTTTTAATTTAAGGCGCGTCAATAACTATGGTCATTGGCGCCCGGAACCTTCTCAGTGCACTCTCGCCACCAGACTTCTCACACACTGGCCTCCGGGCTGTGTTCTCTCGTTACTTTAGAATACTGCCCATTACCGGGCAGTGAGCTGTAGAGGTTCCAAGGAAGAAAAAAATCTTTCCCGATCATAAATCTTTCGCCTATTTAAACCATTATAGAAATAGGTTAAGATAAAAAACTAATCAAAATTTTTAATGCAACATTGCGTTCGAATTGTTGGTGGGGAGTAAATACAAGAGTATAAATAAAGTGTATTTAATATAGAGACATGGAAGAAAACATGTTTTAGAAAAATGGAAACTTCCAGAATCAGGTTATAGGATAACCTGATATAAATAACAGAGACGTTGTCTGTGTCCATTCTGTAATTGATGACTGTTTTGTGTTTTTTCAATATTAATCAATTCCCAGAATGTTACTTCTGTTTTCTTTTTCTTCTTGTTCTTTTTACCAGTTGCAAGAACATTGAAATGGTCAAAACGGTTTTGAAGTCCATATGGTATTTTTTGAAGGCAATAGTTATGTAGTTATGTTTCATGTTAAGCAATTATGTTCATGGTGGGCTTTATTCTTCAAGTATTATTAGTTTATATTTAGCTGAGCATTGTTTACAGTTTATTTGTAAATTAATCCAGATAGTAGTTTATATTTTTAAATTAAAAAAAAAATCATTTAGTAATTGAAGGAGAGCAGTTTTTTAAAGTTAAAAATTTTATTAATTAAAGGTTAAATTTTGGTTAAACTACAGCAGCTCACAATGTAGCAAAAGATATATTATAAGAACTATGTTCTTGAAAGGGTGGATGGGTCTGCAGTGCTGGATAACATCTGGTACTTTATCCGTCGGAGTATTCATATTTCTCATATTCCTCATATTCTCGATTTCGGATTTTCACCCATGGTCAGAGCAAATTCACCAAGTTTGTGTAGAGAGTTCACTTCTACGTGAAATGTGTTTGGATGATGTTTGTAGTGGTTGGTTGTTGTATGTTTGTAGTAGCACGAGCGGTTTTGTAAAAGGGCTTGTATGTATGTTTGAGATAGAAGTATTAGTAATAATCAAGAGAGCACCACTGTTTTTCAAATAGATATATTCTCTAAGAGCAATTAAGTTACTTTAAATTATCACAATAATAAGCTTATAATTATAATAACTGGAATAACTCTTATGTTATAACTTTAAACTGGTACAGTTCTGATGTGTTCTCCTTGGTGTCTACAACAAATCTGGCTTGAAAAGAATCTTTTCTCTTTGTTCGTTCAATTCCTCCCCTGTGAGAAGAAGGGGGTAGTATAATGCCATCAAGGTTGATGAACTGTCTCAGTAACTGTACTTTTCTACCTGGGTTACCCTTTTTGCGAACGAGCTTGTATTTTCTCATAATTTTGATTATTTTCTTTAAATAAAATAGTTATACTTTCTTGCATCCACCACATTATCCCCCCTCCTGGAGAAATTTTTCGGCACGAAAAATTTGGGAGGTAATCTAGAGTTGTAGAGGTTTGAAGGTTATCCTCTGGTATGGCGAGAGGCGTGTGTGTAACCTCTGCAAGGTAGTCGTGTGTACAATAGACTACAGGCATCTTCTTCTGGAGCAAACGCTGCTTGAATATGTGAGCGTTGCTCTGGTGATAGGCTGATTGGCAAACACTGCTTGGCGAGTGTTGCTGTGATGAAGAAGTAATTGGCAAGGCGATCAATATAGGCTTCTGAATGATAATGCTGTAGGGATGCATGTAATTTCTTGAATTCTTGAAGTGACTCTATATGCATATATGTGTTTTTGTTAATATGACTCTATATAAACGAAAATGCATATGTTTTTCTTGAAATGATTCTATAAAAACGAATAATTCTTAAATAATTCAAAAACAATTTAATATATAGATACATTACAGGAAAAATTTATAGTAATAGATAAATAAATAATAAATGTATAGCAGTAAAATTTAAATGAATAAGTATAATTAAACTAGACATAATATTTCAAAATTGTATACATATATGGCACCACGAAAATCTATTTATTAGTGTGGTGATACCAAAAAAAAAAAAAAATGAAGGAAGGGTGTTGAATAAGGTTTTTAAAACACAAGAGAGCTAATTACTAGGATAAAGTGTTAAGATTTTAGTTGAAGATTTGTTTTGTTTTTATGTGATTAAGTGTATTTTCAATTTCCATTTGGAAATGTTGCGTTGTTAGTCAATTTCCCTTTGGAAATGCTGTGGTGTTAGTTTATTTCCTTTTGGAAATCTCGTGTAGTTATTTTATTTCCCTTTGAAAATTTTGTGCAGTTTGTGAGTTTTCCATTTGGAATAAGTCCAGTTGGCGTCCATTTCTTGTCCACCTTGAAATAATATTTGTAAGTCTAATTTATTAATTGCTGCATGTGCAGGCATATTTGTGTATATTTTTGTTATTTCCTTTTGGAAATACGTACAGTTAATTGGTGTTCATCGTGTAGAATAAAATTGTTGACCTAATTGTACATTGTACAAAAAAATAACTGTTGCATTTGCAAGCAGGTATATAATTTTCAGTTTGTGTAGTCTTAGATCGTAGGTTATAATTGTGATAGTTCTCAGTGTGTAGTTGTGGTAACGTTTGTATCTGCAACTAATTCATTCATACACAAAATTAATTTATATATAAATACATCATAAAATTCTTACAACCAACATGCAATATTAACTAACGTGCAATTATAACTAACATGCAATCTTCATGCAATTATATTCATATACATGCAATTAAATTCATGCGCATGCAATTTGTAGATGGTGATGATGTTTAGATCTGCAAAAGAGAGGTTATATAAATTTAAATTGTTAAAGCTAACATAAAAATATTATGGATATGTAGTCAATAATTTCAAGAAGTATAAGTGTAAAAATTATTAAAGCTATGAGGTAAATATGAAATATATATCTTGTGGGAGTATGCACACGGGGGGAGCCGATTTTATGTTCAGCTCTTCAGCTATGCTGTGTTTTCTAGATACCTTTAACATAAATTAACAGTACAAGAAAACAATTAGGTATTATAAAAATATAACATTAAAATACAAATGACAGACACGTATAAGTATAATACAAATTATTCAATTTTTTGTCATTTGTCATTTGGAATTTTTGTCATTGTCCGCATGCAAATGAGGGGACGTGATGCCATAATTAGGTTTTACCTGGTTAGTCAGGACTGATGGAAGCAGGTATGATAGCCATGGTCATAATATCAGGTTTTCGAGAAAGCGATTGAGGGCTAACTCGTTTTGAGCTGTATTTGGGAACAATTACGAGTCGTATGTCCAAATGTTGAACAATATTGGCAAGTGGGCCTATTTTGGAAGTTATTACTAGTTTCGTTACCATTATTATTATTATGATTATATTGGGATCTACCTGGATAAGAGTTAAATCGTGGATTATTTGAATTAACTCGAGCGTTACTATTGTTGTTACTATAGTTGTGATTATGATTATTATAGCGATTATTTATTCGTTGATTAAAATTTCTAGGAATATTAAAATTCTTAGGCATTTTGCCAAAGTTGGTACGAGGTTTTGATTGAAATTTGTTTGTCAAAATGTGGACCGGAACAATGGCGGCATGGCCTGTTTTTTATTAGATTAAAAACTCTACGGTTGGTAGTTGGTTTTAATGGTGGCTTCTGACTTTTATTTCGATGCGGGCATTCTCTGTGGAAATGCAATTGTCCGCAGAAACGACATGGAGATGGGGTGTGCGAGGATTAGAAGTTTTCGAGGTGACAGCGAAAACTGTGGGGTTTGTTTCGGAAGCCTGTACTTCTTTTAGGGCATTGACATAAGAAAGTGCTTCGTCTAATTTTTGAGGTAGCTTAGTTCGTACCTCATTACGAAGCGGTTGAGGAAGTGACTTCAGGAGCGCATCAGTGGCCAGTTTGCCTAAAATAAAATGTAAAGCCTCGAGTGGATTAGCTTGAGCTTTTAAATGAATGGCGGATTGGATGTGTCTAATTCTATCCGCGAAGGTTTCAGGAGACTCTGTGGGTAGAGACTGAATATTAGTCATCTGTTGTAAGAGGACTAGAGGGATTTTTTTCTTTTCTAAATCTAGTTAGAAGACGTTCTGAGATTAGAGGATACGTTATGATTGTACCCTGGCGTTGTAATTCGGCTTTATGCGTATCGTAAAATATTTTTGCAGACCCTGAGAGCCTAAGTGCTAGTATTTCTAATTTTGCAGCGTCGTCCCAGCCAGAAAGGCTAGCACAATGGCTAATTTGGTCTAGGAAATCTGAAACACTGACTGAATTTTCGCCATCGAAGGTGGGTAAACTATTAATTCATTGCAAATTGCTTAAGGGGCTAGGAGGTTGATTGTCAATTGGAGGATTTGCTAATTGCTGCTGAGCAAGTAATATTCTACAGCAGTGTCGATGCCCATGTCTTGTCCATTTATCTTATACATTTTTGAAATAAGAGAATTACTACTTTGGGAAAGATTATATTTTTCAAGGCGTCTGCGTAACTGGATTAAATTGCCGCCAACGAAAAGGTTATTATCGCGTAATATCTTTACAATTTGCGATCTATTTAGTACACTCATAAATTCAAAATTCACAAAGGATAAGTGTACAGTGATACAAATTCACAAATTTAAAAAATGAAATTCAATTGAAAATTCAATTTTGGGAAATATTTAAAATATTTCTGCTAAGAATAATTGAAAAATAAATAAAATTATCTGATAGATAATTCGTTTAACCAGTAAATTGAAAATTGTACGTACTTGTTAATTTGTGGATTCTGGTTAAAAATACCCCAAACAGCTGGCACCAATGAAATGTGTTTGGGTGATGTTTGTAGTAGTTGGTTGTTGTATGTTGGTAGTAGCACGAGCGGTTTTGTAAAAGGGCTTGTATGTATGTTTGAGATAGAAGTATTAGTAATAATCAAGAGAGCACCACTGTTTTTCAAATAGATATATTCTCTAAGAGAAATTAAGTTACTTTAAATTATCACAATAATAAGCTTATAATTATAATAACTGGAATAACTCTTATGTTATAACTTTAAACTGGTACAGTTCTGATGTGCTCTCCTTGGTGTCTACAACAAATCTGGCTTGAAAAGAATCTCTTCTCTTTGTTCGTTCAATTCCTCCCCTGGGAAAAGAAGGGGGTAGTATAATGCCATCAAGGTTGATGAACTGTCCCAGTAACTGTACTTTTCTACCTGGGTTACCCTTTTTGCAAACGAGCTTGTATTTTCTCATAATTTGGATTATTTTCTTTAAATAAAATAGTTATACTTTCTTGCATCCATCACATACGCAATGTTTCTGTTACACTCGACACTTGTTGGTTTTTTGATGTATGTATGTGTATTATCATGCGTACGTACAAACATCATAACGCACATACATATATCAACAAACTAACAAGTGTCGAATGTAACAGAAACATTCCGTTGAAGTGAACTTTCTATACGAACTTAGTGAATTTGCTCAGACGAAGGATGAAAATCCGAAACTGGTCAGAAATGTGCACGGCTACGATGGATAAAATATCTGAAACTACTAACTTCTTTATTAAACGGCAAGAAGTGGATATTTTTGTTGTTAGCAAAATTTATAAACCATGACTTCTAATTATACACGTATTTTTTGATATAGCATGTTGATTTTCTGGCAGTGCATTCTCTAACACATATTTGGTTGATTTGAGTTGCCAAGTATTTATTAATTATTTAAAACATCATCAAGCATACAACATTCATCACTAGAAATCTGTACATAACATTGACCAGTTTGTGTAGATCTATCAGTAATGTTTAATATATTGCCCATAATATATGTAGATCTAATAAATATGCAAATATTAATTATACGATAAATTCTGATTCCAGATTGTTTATATTAAATTCATGCAATAAAATAGAAATGTTACTGATAATCTAATTATAATTCGTGCCTCAAAAAATGCTTTATCTCTAATTGTGCATTAAACAGATTTAAACAATGAAATAATCATTATTTGTTCCAAAAACAATAAAAGTATTAACAGAATTTCCATTGTGTTGCTCACCGTAACTGTTTATTATAATAAAACTGATAAAAGAAATTGTTAAATTATCTAATTAGCACAAAACAGTTTTATTAATAAAGCACACTTTGAAATTTTTTATTTTTTACCTCGTACTATGAATGTAAATAAATAAAAGTACTGTAAAGCGATACTTATTTCAGCCAAGTTCATTGGATTAGGTGTCCTAAAAAATTATAATAAAAAAATCGGGAGGTTGTGGGACGTTGCTGTAAATAAATTAGCTCGATATTTTTTGAGAATTACTCCTGAGCTATGAGATAATTTTGTCCGGTATGCAAAATATCGTGGCGACATTGTGCCACATGGCATTTTTGAAAGACATAAAGGTCCTGAGGATTAATTCTTCATTTTAACTATGATGATTAACTTCTTCATTCTATTATTATTATTATTATTAATACTACTCTGTGAGGAGTGATCAAGCGTTACTATCCAAAGCCACACTGGGCCCAAATAACTACCCTAAAGAAAATCAACAACTTATTGGGTCTAGAACAGAGATCCAAACCCGGGTCTAACCCACATAAGTTTTCCACGGTCGATCAAATCGGACCATAACTCCAATGAGAAACAGCCTAAGCTCTTCTAAAGGCATCTTGTTTCTACTAAGGGTCTGCACAAACTACAAAAGGGATCTGATATTAGCCACATTATGTATAATAGGTCTCCTTAAATAACAATGTCCACAATCTCCTTAGAGACAATGTCTAAGAGAGGTCCGGCAAAGACACAGCAAAGTCTCACTAATAGTCCTGCCCGGACCCCCAAAGAGCATCCTAGACTGCCAACAACCCTCTGAATGCATTCAGAGGAATGAATGATGTGTAGTTATCCATGTCTGGAAGCTTGACAGATATGTTTCCAAAGACACATCAACGGTAGGCCTGGGATTTAAGGAAAAAAGAGTAGCGTCTAATTTGGCAAACATATAACTCCACATACTCCAAGTTTCTCATATGACCTGCTCTCAGACTAGAAGTGCATCCTTAAAGGAAGAAAGCCTTTCCAGTCTTCTAAAACATTTTAATATCACTTGGAAGTGAAGACACATGTACCCAGCGGCTTCAACGCAGCTTGATTCAAACACATTTATATTTGTGATAGTACCCGCTCATTCAGAATTCAACAAAGAATATCATATAGCACAGCCTGAAAACAGGAGATACTGCCAGTTGATCTCAGTCTCAAAATTGATTGCAGTTACAGACCTACCAACCTTGTAACATCGGAAATAATTACCAGGTCAGCATAAATCGATTCTATGCTGACCCTATGGATCCAATCTTCTCTAAAAGGTAACTTGATAAAAAATGTCAGATCGGGATGACCTGATATCAAAGAGTGAAACCTTTTGTGTAGAGATGTGTTATTAGTTCCTTGATGAATGATATGTTGAGGTCATTATGAATGGTTATGTTTGAGGCACCGTACGGAGCGTTATTTATACGGCGAACTATTTTAGACTGTAATGATTGGAGATGGAATATATTTCCATTGACCCCAAAATTTTTAGTCCGTAAGTTCATATCGATTTCAGTAGTGCATTGTATATACGTATTTTAATGCTGTGTTAGTTTTGAAACGTCTTATCAAGTAGTCGCGCTAGTAGACAGTAAAGTTTCTTTAGTTCTTGTCGTTTGATACTTGTTTGAGTAGTGCTGATTCTATGTTAACACTCACACAACTTTCTCTTACTCCAGTTTTCAAAATTGTAATTGACAAATTTTATAGTTAGTGTACCAAATTTAATGAAATTCGTCGAAAACTGAAAAAAACTGTTCAGTAAAAGCGCACTTCCAGTATACTAATTTTCTTGAAACTCAGAATTTTGGTTATCTATTAACTTTTAATTGATTTTGTTTGGATGGTAGAATTGTATAAAGTATGATAAACTTTAGAGGAAATCATAATCCCACCCTTCCCCCAAAATCCCCCTTTTAAATGACTAACAGAAGAAATGTTTCAAGTAAAAGTTGTAGCTCATTATATGTGCAGTTCACATACCTTGTTTAAAGAAAATCATTGGAACCGTTTTCGAGAAAATACCAGAAAATTGAAAAATACATTCCAATAAAAACGCACTTTACGCGTCACCTGATTTTTTTCAAACTAAGAATTTCAACAACACATTTAATTCTAATTAATATTCTTTAGATGACAGGATTGTATAATAAACTAAAATAGCACTTTAGAGGAAAACCTAACCCCACCCCTTTTCCAGAGAAATGTTTTATATAAAAGTTGTAGCTCTTTGTATGTGTAGTTGAAGTTGTTGATGAAAATCATCGGACCCATTTTTGAAAAAATCGCAAGAAAGTAAAAAAAAAAAAAAAATTTAGTAAAGTGGTACTTCCGGTTGAGGAATTTTGACAGATGACGTATTGTCTGATCCTATGGTGATACTTAAACAGAATATCAACTTTGAACTTTCTACGATTTTTTGTTTTTGAGTTATTCGTATTGAACACACTCACACAGACCATTTTCTAAAAACCACTTTTTTGGAGGTGAAACGCTTTCAAAGAAAAAAAAAAATATTGAATGATTTCTAATGTTACTTGGTTTTTAACTAGGCGCTATCTTCTGGATACAGTCACATTGAAGAATTAAATATCATGCGTAGTAAACCAACATGTATCTCATCATTTTATTAGTTGTTAGGGCAACTAAGTTGTTTGAATTATAATTATCAGATTGTTTTATGAAGTGAAGTGCTAGTTAGATAATCCAATACCACTATTATATGAAGTTAAATTTAATTATAATATTTCAATATTCTAAATTTAGACAAATTTGGTTTTCAATTGAATTTTTGACAAAGGAGAAATTGAGTGCTTCACTTTAGATATTAGTTAATTTTTTTTAGTTACTTTAGATATCAGAAATGTCAACAGTTTTATTATTACAATTACTCGACAGTAGTAAAATGTTCTATATGTGAGCTTAGTTATAATGAATGATTTAGTAACAGTAAGCCAACAACTGTGTGGAAAGATGTTATCTATACCCAGAGATTAATTACTATTACCGTACGAGTTGGTGCAGCTGTTAACACTTTAGCAATAGCTGCTCTATTCTAGATGGAATGTTGCGGTTGCTGAACTCACTCTACTGTTGGTTCAATACCTGTCATTCAACCAACTTTATTAGCAAATATCTCCAGACACCATAAAATTTATATTCTTACATGCAAACTACTAAGCATGTAACCTAAGTAATTACATTACACGTTGATTGTTATTTCAAATCATTTTTTACATTCAGTAAAATTATTTTAAGTAAATTAAAAAAGTAAAACTGTAATTTATTTAGTGTAATTTATTTGTAAATTAGAAAAGTCCATAGGAATCCCGTGGGCCTTATATTGTTTGTTCACTACTTATCCTCTTATTCTCTACCTAAAGAGAAGTCTCTAGTTTGGTTCCAGCTAAGCCTATAATGCTTCTTGGTGACCCAAGCCTCCCAGCACTAGTTTGGAGTTCTAATTATACTTTAACGAACTTAATTCACTATTGATATACATGAAGAATAATATTAAATAATTTTTCCAATACTATCAATTTCTCTCTTATATCCTAATAAAATTATATTGAAATTATAGTTGTAATACAACTTTGTTTAACATTATATGAATTTTATTAAAGCTTCATTAGCAATTGAAAAAAAAAAAAAAATTATAAAACCAAGAAACTCTAAAATCTCTCTAAAATATTATAAACTTAAATATTTTATAAATTGTCCAAGTACCTTTAAGAAAGGCAAACAAGTTCACCTGAACACACAAAGAAAGTCTGTGATTGCCAGTTAACTTTTGAAAATTTTCCAACCTCTTTAGCAATTTACGATTTAAATAAGTTTTAATAACATCTTAATAATCATTTATTTCATCTTACTAATTAGTATCGATAATTTAATTTGTGCTAATAAAAGATGACGTCACAAATTATTTTCTATTTTCTTTTTTTTTTTTTTAAGAAGTTTTAATTTATTTGATTTATTATTTTTTTTTTTTAATTACTTCATGTTACTTGATCATTTAATTTGTTTAAATTAATTTATGAAGCACTTTACCTTATTTTATTTTTATTTCTGTTTACTACATAAAGTTATATAGTATAAACTTGAACATAAATCGCGATTTCTTGAACTTTCAGATAAATGTAAGGATAAATTATTTATAGATTTAGGACTGTTCTTCTTTTTAAATAAATTATTACTCTCAGAGGAACAGTGAAGACTTTTATTTAATTAAAATGGATAAAATTAGGCAAATGGCCATTTGAAAATAAATTTTTAAAAGTAAATTATTAAGACAAAATATAGATATTTATAGAGCAGAGGAAAATTTTGTGTACACAATCATATTCATATTATCATTTTATAATTCCATTATCATTTTAAAATGTTAACAATAATTTAATACAAAGTTAATTGGAACATCAAATCCAGCTTTTGTATACAATAATATCTGAAGCTAACAAAAGCAAAATAAAACATTTTTGCTAATGAAATAACTTACCAGAAAATTATAACGAGTTAATTAATTTAATGGATTATTAGAACCGCATGGTTGGCAAACAAACAGAGATACGAGTTTTTTCCGTGAAAGCTTTCTTGATTTTGTGGCCAAGGCCTACTTTCGGGTAGTTGTTCATTTCCAGGATGTCTATGTAAAGATGTAAGATCTTCTATTAGCACAATGCGATATTAGGGCCCACTAGGTTATTTGGGGGGTATGTGTGTCATCAAATGGTATGTGTGAGAACAATTACATATGAACCTAACTATTAGAATATACTATTCGTAAAATATTTTTTTGCCCTTTAAAAAGGTATTTTATCTATCTTTTTACGTGGGAAACATAATAAATGCATTAAAATTATAAACAAAGATAATTTTCCAATGACCACAAAATGCATCTGCAAACCATGGAAAAAATAATTAATTTTTACTTTCTCTTACTAATCAATAACAGTAAGAGGAAGTATTGCGATCGTGGCAGATTTTCGAAATTTGACTTTTCACCGGAAATACACGTTTTGATATCCCTCAAGTCCAAAAATGTAGTTTTTAGAAAAGGTCTGTATATATGTGTGTATATGTGTGCATATGTGCGAAAAGAATAATCTCAAAAATTGAAAAGTTTGCAGGAAGCTTAAACTTGGTTTCCTTTTCAAGTACTATCACCGGTTTCAGACACGAAGATTTCGGGCAAAATCCATCAACTGGAAATGCTACATTACTGAATGTTCTTTTCTTCTTTTTTTTCAGTTTTTGTGATTTTCTCAAAAATGAGGCTCAACGATTTTCTCCAAACATTTTATTTCCACAACTTTTATTTGAAATATTTCTCCGGGAAAATTCATTTAAGGGCACTTTTGGGGAAAGGTAGGTTTGGGTTATGGTTTCCACTAACGTGTTATTTTAGTTATTATACAATTCTATCATCTAAGTAATAATAATTAGAATTAAATATGTTGTCGAAATTCCGAGTTTGAGAAGAAAATCAGATGACTCTAAGTGCGCTTTACTGAAAGTTGTTTATAGTTTTCTCCTATTTTCTCTAAAACAACTCTAACGATTTTCTTTAAACGTGGTATATCCAATAGACAGACAAAGAGCTACAACTTTTATTTGCAATATTTCTTCGGAAAAATTCATTTAAGGGCACTGTTAGAGAGGGGGGTTATGTTTTCCTCTAAAGCGCTATTTCAGTTCAACCTTTGTGCTATACAGTACCGTCTAACTAAATAATATTAATTGGAATCATATATGTTGCCAAAATTCCCCAGTTTGAAGAAAATTCGTTGAGCCGCAGTGCGAATTTACTGTACATGTTTATCAGTTTTTTGTGATTTTCTCCATAAAAATACCGACGGTTTTAAACACTAATAAGAGTTGTAAGTGTGAAGAATGTTTGCTATTTTGTGCTAAGAGAAAGTGTATGAGGTTGAAATGTGATTGCTGTGATATGTTATAGTGTAGTGGTAGCTTGTGGCGTGAGCGGTTTTGTAAAAGGGGCTTGTGAGTATATATGTTTGAGAGAGAAGTATTAGTTACAATCAAGAGAGCACCACTGCTTTTTAAAATAAATAAATTATTTTCTAAGCAAAATTAAGTACATTACAATATCACAATTACATCTTAATAAATCCGATGTTTATCTAGAAGAAAGACAAATCACTATCACTGGCGCTGAGTTTAAGAGAGCGATTCCTGAAGCAAGTGTTCTGGCTTGAATGTCTGTTTCAGACTGTTCTACTTTGAAAGCAGAATGCAGACTGTTCTTGAAGGAATGCCTTCTAATTGTTCGTTCAAATCCTCCTCTGTGAGAAGAAGGGGTAGACAATGCTAACAAGGTTCATGAACTCTTCCTGTAACTGTACTTCATCTACCTGGGTTACCCTTTTTGCCAACAAGCTCGCATTTTTCTCATAATTTTCTTCAATTAAAATAGATATAATTTCTTGCATCCATCAGACCATCTTTATAATACTCTTTCAACACTTTGTAGTCTGCGCTACCTACACAAAATTAAGGACAATAGATATAATGAATAGCTGCAACTTCAGATCTAAGAAAAGTTTATTAACTGATAATTATGAATTCCTTGAAGTAATTTTTGAAGGTTTAAAACGAATTCTATTTTGTCCCACTTGTATAAATAGCCAAATACAAAATAGCGCACTTGCATGAGATCTAAACATTTCTTCATTGTCTAAACATTGCCTTCTTTTGCCTCTTTTTTCATAATGGAATGAAAATTCTGAGTTATTTCTGAATATTCATATAAATTATATCAAATAGTAAATAATTATGTTAGAAGTAACTTGATTTTTCCTTTTTTTTTTTTTTTTTTAATTTATTGCACAATTTGATAATTTATAAAATACCTACGAAGGGAAAATTTTTAACAAAAAATTCTAAACTAGTTTTTCAAAGGAATAATTAGCTGTAAATAATTAACCAATCACAGAGTATAAACAGAGGTGTGAAATGTGGGTGTGTGTTAGGCCAATAAGAAACTTATATCATTTCACCAAGAAACTTGGCATCTTTACTTGAAATATTACTGTTTGTTAAATTTGAAGCTAAATTCAAATTTTTTGTTCTAGGGTCCACCTGGAGAATCATTGCCAGGACCTCCCGGCCCGCCTGGTTCTCAAGGACCAACTTTATCTAAGGTAAACGTAATATTCAACTCTTTTCAATAAAGGTCTTAAATAATTACGTAGCCACAAACCAAACAATTACATATTGCAGGCAAATGGTGGATGTACCTGTAATGTTACTCAACTACTATCATCATTGCTAACGGATAAAACATTGGGATTTCTGGATGAACAGGAAATAATTGGAAAAATTACTGTAAGTTTATCTATTACTTATTCAATATACTTTTGTTTCTTTTAAAAAATGCTGGTGTGAAACACTCACATGACTTTCTCTTTAACTATTTAATACAATTTCAATTAATACAATTGTCTTTAATATTGCAATATTTAGATGGGTTGGCCTTAGAAGAAGGTGGTGGGTGTTATACATACTGATTGGGCACTCTGGGCAAGACCCCACTGTCTCAAGACCATCTACCATCAGTTTAAATTTAAATGTAACTGAGAGGCTACCAAAACCACTCATAAAACAATTTTTTTATTAAAAAAAAATGTTACAGATTAAAGTAATACGTTTTTATTTGTGCAGAGAGCAATTTAAGTTAGAATCAAATCGTTGTAGCCGTTTCCGAAAAATATCTAAAACTTAAAAGACCATTCTGAAAAGTCGCGCTACTGGTTAACTCATTTTATTCAAATTTGGAATAACTATTTATAATAATTTGTGGTAAAACTATACATTGTACTATTGGTTTATTAATTACTTGTCATTTTTCTTCTTCTTTTTTTTACCACTATCCGCCCAGCAAAACTGCAGTCTGATATCATATTCCAATATCGAAAATTATTCCTTAAAATTTCGAAATATACCGTGATTAAATTATGGAGATTAAATTTTAACTGTGACTTCCTTATGGAGGCCCCGAAATTGATTAAATCGGGGTCTATTAAATTTTTTCTTTTATTCGTTTATACTAGCTAAGTGAAGACTTTCTACCATCTAAGATTTAACAAACATAGGAACCTGCTACAAAGTCTTCATTAGATTTTTCCATTAAATGTATGTCACTAAATTAATTGTGGCCCACAAGGGGTATCTGTTACATGCAGTTACTTGGGGGGGGGAGGTAGCGACCCCACGGGTTACCACAGCTCAGTACTCCATGCACTTCGTCAGAACAATACACAATACAATTAAACTACATACACTCTACACTTTACAGACAAAGACAAACACAGTACACAAACTAGGGTCTCTGTCACCAGTTAATTGGCGAAAGCCAAGGGAGAAGGAAGGGATTAGCTCAGTGGTAGCGCGCTGGGCTAGCAACGCGGAGTTCCCGGGTTCGAATCCAGCATGCTGCCTTTAAATTTTCTCTTCTTAGAAGCCCCTGCAACTCACTGTCCGGTGATGGGACGGGCACGGAATTCCCACTGCAACTAGAATGACATGGTAAGCCCAAGCTGGTGTCAAGAGGTTGTGGTAAATCCGTAGGCTTACTTTGGCCGGGCCAGTGACCATTCTAGGCCTTCAAGTAGGGGACTTGTTCCCTCTACAAAATGGTACCATGGGATCGTGAGCCAGCCCGGCGGAGTTCTGTCTCCGCGCTCACGAGTTGAGGAAAGGTTTCGAGGTGGTCGTGGCTTCGCAAGGATGATAGTAGAGTCCCAGTGTATCTGTTCTGTGGGAGGAAGTTGGTTGGTTTGCCTTCGGGAATAGTTCCGCCTTCTTCCAATCCCTCACAACAACATGTCCGGTGATGGGCAGTGTTGTCTGTAGCTAGAGAACACTGCTGGAAGGCCGGCTGTGCATTGGAGAAGGCTTTAGGGGGCACAGTAGATATTTCAGGTAGCAGTGCTATAATCCCTTACAACAATCTACAATCTAGACATTAATTGTGTCCATATTTAGTGAGAATTTCTTTCACTATTATGTTATGCATACTACTGAGCCACTTTTTGACTATAACAGACACCCAACTGCAAATACATTTAATATTCTTTTCGTACTCCAAATACTATTTGTTTCTCAAAGAACATTCCGTGTGGAAATTTTTTAAATTAATTCCATTTTAGATATAATAAAATTTAAAAATTAATTCAATTTTGTTTTATTAAAATTTTATTATCAATGAAAAAATATTCTGGTATTAATAATAAACATGCGTACCTTATGAATATCTCCACTGGGTACACACTTTTATTTGTAACACATCCGGCAGTGCAATAAGGTGGCTTCAGGGGCATAATAGATCTTTCAGACCACGATGCGCTTATCTCTAGGAAAAATCTGGTTTGAAATACTCGACTTCTTACACTAATTAATACGATTTTATTAACATTTTTCTTTAAAATTACAACATTTCTAAAGTTTAGTTTGGCAGATCCAAAAAAAAGTTGGTACCTGAGCAGATTTGTGTGGAGCTCCCCTGCCAAAATGGTCAACATTTGGGCAGATTAAACTTAAACCTAACTGACAAGATCTGACAGAATTGGCGGAAAAAATGTTTCAAATAAGAGTGTTTTTTTTGTTTAATCTATGCAACGTTTAAATCCCAACTTTAAAGTAAATCGTTGTAAGCGTTTTTGAGAAAATTTCAAAAGTCTTACAAATCTATTATGTAAATTCTTACCGATTTTCTTCAAATTTGGAATACTATCAATGCTACTAATGTTTAATATACTATTTGTATTAGTAAAAGTATTATATATACATATAATACTTATAAATATAAATAATAATATAAATAAAAAGTATTATATATATAGTATACTTTTTTATTATATATTATTAATATTATTTTAGACGCTAAAGCTATATATCACACTGAAGTGGTACTTTAGAGGAAAACATCATATCACGCTCTGTTCCCTTGAATCTCCCAAACAAAACTATTTTCTATTAAGACCTGATGAAACGTTAAAAAACTCTTTCCAGATTAAAAGACGACGATCAAATATGCCTCACTACCAAAAAACTATAACCAATGTGGACCTAAGGACTGAAATTACGGGGTTTTCCTAAGCGTTCCAATGTTTTTTTGCATCCAAATCGCCCAATCCAAAATCCTGGGAAAGATTGTAAATGCTCCTTTTTATGTAACAAATGAAATCATTCTGAAGGACCTAAAAATTCCCTAAGTAAATGAAGTGATCAGATCTCGTTATACTATTGAAATGTAATGGTGTGATGTGTATTTGTAGTAGTTGGTTGTGTAGCACGAGCGGTTTTGTAAAAGGGCTTGTAAGTATGCAAGTTTAAAAGAGAATGAAGTATTATTAATAATCAAGAAATCACACTGTTTTTTAAAAAGATATATTCACTAAGAGAAATTAAGTACTTTGAATATCACAATAAAAGCTTATAATAAACTCTTATAACTTAATACTGATATAGCTCTGATGCTTCCACCTTGGTTTCTAGAACAAGTCTGTCTTGAAAAGAATGTTTTCTCTTTGTTCGTTCAGTTCCTCCCCTGTGATGAGAAGGGGTAGTATAATCCATCAAGGTTAATAAACTTTTCCAGTAACTGTTTTCTTGTACCTGTGTGTACCTTTTTTGCAAGGAAATTGTCTTGAAATAACTTGATATTTTCGATTTTTCTTAATTTAATATATTCTTATGTTTTGCATCCATCACACTATCAATGCATTATTTGGAGTGTTACCACTGGATAGCTTCTCCTCACTGTTATTTTGTATTTTTATGTTTTCTTAATACTTGTTACCAACTAATGGTAATTGTAATATTCTAGTCGGACAGTAGAAAACAACTCAACTAAATGTAACATTCTTTGTTCCTAACTACAATAGCAAAAATCTTGGATCCCAGCCTATCTACCATCCTTTCTCCCCCCCCATTTCCCCAATTAAGGCAGTTAGCGATCAAAACCTAACATCACAATTCAATAAGACCTTAAATTACTAACATTTTCAATATACTAGTACACGTATTAGTTACATGTACACCTAGTTACACGTAACTTACATCATTTTCATTATACCTTACACAAAATATTTTTTTATTTAAATAGAGTTTCTATACATTTTGTTTTTGATTATTTGTATGTTCATATTCACTTCTTCAATATTTCATTTTTTTATATAATTGAAATTCATAGAGCCATAGTTTAAATACTTACGTTTGGTATTCGTTACGACTACCGCTGTATTTAAATGTTGTAAAATGGATGTTGAGACTCAGATCAGTCACAATAAAAACCCTTTTTTTAAATTTTCACCGACATTTCGGCAAATTTATTGCCTTCTTCAGAGTCTGTACAAAGGTTACGTAGCAAATAAAAAATAAAGAACATACAAATATATATATATAAACTAAAATTACTGTGTATAGCAAACTGAAATTTATTATACATTACTGCTGTTATTGCAGAAAAATCAGAATAAAATTAGTCATAAATATTACAATTTAAATAATATGTGGAATATAAACTTGTAAAAAGTTTACTATGAAAATCTAATATAAGAAACATACTTACAAAAAAATTTTTTTTTTTTTTAATTTCCTAAAAACTGTAGTTTAACTTGTGATATGATGTACCATAACCAAGTGATAAGGAGATAGGGTGGGAAACATCATATTGAAAACACATAAATTAGCTATCAGTTTTAGAACAGATACCAACAACCAACCTATCCCTCAGATATAACGGTCTCTTGGAATTCCCTAAATAATATGTACAATAAGAAGGAAAGGATTTTGAGTTTCGATCTTTTTTTAACCAAAAATAAATTTTTGCCAACGATTCGACAAATATATTGTCTTTTTCAAGGCCTACAACATATAAATACAATAGGTTATTTTTTGAAAGTCAAAATCAAAAACAAAAACAAACAAAAAAAACAGAAAGTAATAATAATTAAAATTACGGAACATGTTTTATAACACATTTTTTTGGTTTACTTACATAAAAAATCAAAAATATAAAAACTGATAAAAAATCTTTAAAACATATCCAACTTGAAAACTTATTAAAATTTAGAACTAAAAAGTTGAAAACACCTCAACAACACAGAGAAAAGTGAAAAAATAAACCATAGTGAAAGGCAGGCAGGTATATTTATAACGGGACTAGAGGAGAAAGGAGTCTATTTGGAAAAACAAGGTCAGGGATTAAGAAATCAGGTTATGATAAATTAAAGAGAGACCGTTGGTATCTGTCTGTTTTTTATTAGTTTTTATATTTTTTATTTTTTATGTAAGTAAACCAAAAAAATGTTTTATAAATTAATCCATAATTTTAATTATTATTACTATCTGTTTTTGTTTTGTTTTTGTTTTTGATTTTGACTTTCAAAAAATAACCTATTGTATTTATATGTTGTAGGCCTTGAAAAAGACAATATATTTGTCGAAACGTTGGCAAAAATTTAAGTTTTTTTATTTTTGGTTAAAAAAAGACCGAAACTCAAAATCCTTTCCCTCATACAAGTAACGGTCGAGAAGAATCTTCCATATATACAATAAGACACGACTTATACTGTCCTAGCCCCTATAAACCTTGACACAGCCTACCTCCTTAACACTTGGTGACGGTTACAAGCATGTATACATACTTTTAAAGTATATATATATTTTTATATATTCTTTATTTTTAATTTGCTCTGTAACCATTGTAAAGACGCTGAAGAAGGCAATAAATTTGCCAAAACGTCGGTTAAAATTTGGAAAAAGTTTTTTTTTTTTGTGACCGAACTTCGACATCCATTTTACGATAACGTTAAATACTTATTGTAACATAACATATATTTTTGGGACCTTGGTAAAGATAATAAAATTATCATAATGCTGGTAAAAATTCATCTAGTTTTTACTTCTGATCGTATCTTACAACTTTTAAGAATATCTACTCCAACAGCTGTCCAACAACCTCACACTAATTAAATTAATAATAAGAACTTGATCAAATGCATACAAAGAATTCATCCACATCCATAATTGTAAGATAACAAAATGAAATTATTGTTTTATTACAGTTTATATGTACAGGTAATATATACCCAAAAGGGCCCGTTTGAGAAGTAACAGCGAAGTAAGAATAGATAAATTGCAAGCACGTAAAATTGTGTTTATAAGTAACTTTAGAGTGAGTGCTTCTACAGTCAGGGATTTGCCACTCACTCTTCCTGTTCTAGAAGCCCCAAGGTTGTGTGGAGTGCGGTGGAAATTGCTTTTTGTAACAACCATATTGCTTTATACAATACCCAGGGGCGTAGTTCAGTTTTGGCGCGATATACAGTGCTTGAGACTCTTGCTCGGATGAGATGATGTTAAACATTATCATATATATATATATATATGTGTGTGTGTGTGAGTGTGTGTAGTTTTTAAAGCTTTCACCCTAACTAGTATCTCCCTCTCACATTTATTTTAATAGAACCTAATTAAATTTTTACATTATTAATTCATTTAATTATAAAGATCTGAAAATGAAATTATAATTTGGTCCCATCTTTTGATATTTTGTTGGTTTAATAATCCCCTTTTCTATTGCAAAAACTACAATCCATCCGACCTAATTTTTCTTATTTTTCACTCTGTGCTTTTGTATTCTTTCCTATGTACACACACACACACTTTGATAACATAACTCTATCTTGCGTTAAAGTATTGGGGGGCGTGTTGACATCTTTTTTGTGAATGTAGCGGTATCAAACTTATTTTTTTTTTTGTGATTTTTGTAAAGTAAACGTCATTTTCTATATTGTGAGCAAGTGTTTTATATTTTTATAACTTGCTGCTGAAAAAAATGTAAACAAAAGAATAACGGCACATTGAAAAAAAATATTGCTTACCAATGAAAATTGTAAAAACTTCTGTAGGGGAAGTGACGTTGAATCATTCAAAAAACAGATATGTTTTGATGAATTTTCAAAAATACTGCCCTACTTCGTTAGTTAGTGTTAACAATGTATTCTTTTGTCCCGATCTTAGGTCAAAATCTTAATTTTCCTTCTAAAAATGTTTTGAATCTAATTGCATCTCTTTACTTAAATCACCTAATGTGAAATATCTCGCTAAATCGTTTGAGGCATGATCTTCTCTTGCCTCTAATTATCAATTTTTTTTTTTTTTTTTAATAAAATATTTTTACTAAATATTTACTTAAAGAGAAGGGATTAGCTACTGAGCTGCACTTCCACGCGTAAACCCCGCGTTTGACTCCAGCAGTGTTGTCCTTAGTTTTTCTCTTTCTAGGAGTCTATACAGTTCACTGCCCACTGCGCGGAGGTCGGTAGTGCACTGAAAAGACTCAGGCGCGCACAATAGATCTTTCAGTTCGCACTGTGTTATCTCCCTCCTCAAAAAATTATATATATATATATATATATTTAGATGCTCCTTAATTTATAAAGTTAATGGAGGACCTAAATTAAAGTGACACTGTTGTTTAAAGGATATCCTAAAGTTGCAACTCTCCCTATAAAGTTGTTGTGGTTGGTTCCTCAGAGCTGGAAAGTATCAGAGACATTTTCCATGATAGCCTGCTTCTTTTTATGTTCAGCAACAGGTTTCACGCGTTCGCCCCTCATCAGTATGTTTTTGTCAATACAGTGTGATAACATAGAGTAGCACAGAGTAAATTTAGTTGATAAACTCATATCAACTAAATTTGCTATGTGCTAGTTTACGTTATCACACTGTTTTGACATAAACATCCTGATGAGGGGCGAACGCCCGAAACCGAACGATAACCACAAAAAGAAGCGGGAAATCACGGAAAATATCTTTGATGTTCCTGTTAAAGACCCAAGAAAGCAATTTTCTTTGGGAAAGTATTTAAAATAAAAGTAATAGAAGTATAAATGTACAATTTGTTTATCAAGATTAAGCAAAATCTTTGAAATCGGGCCAGAAATTTTCAGTAAAATGGTATTTGCGTTTGTGACTTTTTTCCGGAACCCCTGGAGGCTATACGGAATTCAAGTGTGAGTTACTGCGATAGTTCCTTTTGCAAATATTTTGTGCAAATACAGAACACCACACCCAATTAGACACCTATAAGAAATGATTGCAATATTTCCTCTTGCAGATTACGTTAAAATAAAAGAATTATAAGTTCTCATACGCAGACGTTTGGGTTAGTGGTTATTAAAATAAAGCACGCTTCTATTTTTCTGCTAATTTTCGGCAAGTTTAATTTTGTTCCTCAGGGCAAATCCTAACATTTCTAAGCGGAACTATATACATATGTGTATTTGTTCCAAGCGAAAGCATGTCTAAAAAAGGAGATGTCTGTTTTTTTTTAGTAATGACTAAAAAACCCGATCACTTGCGTATGAAGATTTAAAATTCGATTGGTCAATACGAAAAAAATCAACAGATCTAAATTTATTATGTTCGAAATGAAGCGTTAGTAACTTTTTGGACAACACCTTGAGATGGCAAATTGTTCAGGATACTGCCGCTGTTAAATGGTTTTCAAAGATTTCAAGGTATTGATTATTGTGATTATTGAAGAAAGGAATAATTTATAAGGAAAATGTCAGTTTATAGGGTAAGTAAAATATGTCATAAACTAATTTTCACACACATACAGTATATATATATATTGAATTTCCGCCAGTAGATCTGACAAGGATTCGGTCAAAATAGGTCATACATGATTGAATACCATATATATGGTATTCAATCATGTATATATATACATATAAAATGAACAATTAACAATATCTAATGCAATTTTGACTTAATTTTGAGCTAGCTAATGGATTTCCAATTTATTAGGCATCAATTCTGCCATCATTGTTGCCTTATGTATGACATTTATTGATCTCTCTAACACTTTGATTTGTAACCTAAGTGTGTAACCTAAATGTTTTGAGAAGCCTAATTTTAGAAGGTTAGTAGTAGCTGTGAACGTGTAAAGCTAAAATGTCACTTCAGTACAATGGACAATTTAATACAATTAAAGACATTTAAATGTATAATACTTAATGCTAGTTTGAAGTAAATTTGTCACTTAAATTTTAGTAAGTGAAAATCAAGTGAGTATATTATACCAGATTTACAATTTTCTTTTTTAAAATTTATATTAAGAGACGAAAGACTAAGTAAAATGCTCTATGAGAGTGTTTTATTGCAACAAGCGTAATCCCTAAAGCAATTTGTTGACCTATTTTCATTACGTAAGTTTGGAACCCTGGCAAATTTACCAATTGTTTATCCTCTGTCTTAGTGTTTCCATGTAACATAATTATGAAATCATTACAAATGTTTTACGCGCATAGGCGTACCTCGGAGCGATAACACAGGCGTACAAATAAAATATAAACAATAAATTCAGAATGTAATAAAACATGAAAAAATATAGATGACTAAAACAATAATCTAGTAAAAATAGATAACTGATAATGGTCGAATAAAACTTAGACTCATCTTGGATGAAGAGGTATGATGTATGATGAAGCGGTATAGTAGATAAAGAAGCTGTATGCGATGATGCGGGAGACAGAGCAAATGGATAATCTCATTCATACTTTCCTGATAGTAAAATGCACTATGAGAGTGTTTTATTGCAACAAGCGTAATCCCTAAAGCAATTTGTTGACCTATTTTCGTTACGTAAGTTTGGAACCCTGGCAAATTTACCAATTGTTTATCCTCTGTGGCGACCCTGTCTTAGTGATACCAAAAATAATAATATCTTTTTCAATGCAGTAAGTTTCACTTGGTTAGGTTATCCGCATTCCAAAAAAACTATTTTTAGTTACGTGTTTTCAGGGTTTGGAGAAAGGCTGTTTGCAAACCGATTTCATTTCTTTAGTTCATGACTTTATAATTGCTGGACTGCGATTATACTTAGCGATTTGTTGTGATCGTTCAATTCGTATGGATATCCAAAGGACCCGATGGGACGCGATCACTTCACGCCTACAAAAGACATTGTGTTCTACCTTATCAATTTTAACCGTATTAATAATAATAATAAAATAAAGAATATGAAATTATAAATAATGAAATACAGAAAACGAGAATCACATTATCTCCCCACTTATTCATGCAACAATTTTAGATTTATAAGATAAAATGGTGAAACAAAGGGAAAAAGTATAGCGAAGACAACATTCGTGACGACCTTGAAGTGAATACACTAATAAGTTCTAGAATTTCATTACTTTTCCTACTTAAAAACCATATATGTAATGAGTTCAGTTTACATCGCACTAAAACTAAAGAATAATTAGGAGAGAAGCACTTCCAGAAAGAGGATAACATTACATTAGAAAATGAAAATAACTTCAACAATAAATGGAATGGTTCTCATTAGGTAACAGAGAAAATGCATTGTTTGAGCAAATTTCTATTTCTGTAGAATAGAAAAAGAAGAGTG
This sequence comes from Triatoma infestans, assembly GCA_011037195.1. Classification (NCBI taxonomy): domain Eukaryota; kingdom Metazoa; phylum Arthropoda; class Insecta; order Hemiptera; family Reduviidae; genus Triatoma; species Triatoma infestans. Next base: position 50,663 of record JAAEAF010003828.1, on the reverse strand, counting down.
CGGATACAATTTTCATATTATGGAATTAGAAGGATAGAATTTTTACAGACTAGTAAGCATAGATGGAGATGACACTATTTAGCTTCAAATGTGTAAGAGATGCACACCTGATCAAAAGGGAAGTCTGTATCTATAACACGATCAGTTCTGATTTTACACATTTTGCAATATAAAAATAAATTTGCGATATTTCTGTGTAAAATTGGTTCCATTCGCAACCTCAAAACAACCTTACATCAAGCTGAAGCAATACTGCCCAGGAGTTTTCCTGGAGGTATCGCAGGCCTTTGATAATGTTTAGCATCAAGGCTTAATGCTGAAGCTCAAGACAATTTTTCCTACTAACTTAAACTATAATCATCACAGACATTTTTCGTGATAGCCTGCTTCATGTTTTGCTCATCGATTGGTTACAGGCCTTTGCCCGTCATCTGGATGTTTTTGTTGAACAGTGTAATAACATTTGCTGTGTGCAAGTCTATATTATTACACTGTTCAACAAAAGCATCCTGATGATGGGCGAACGCCCGAAACTGGTGGATGACCACAAAATGAAGCAGGCTAACTCGAAAATGTCTCTGATGCTTTCCAGCTCTGCGGAACCAACCGCCACAACAATTAACCTATAATCCTTTCTATCAGATTGATTAATCCAAGTTATCCAAGATTTTTCTTCCTCATCAATTCCCCCTAACCGCACTAGAGTTCCTTAAGAGAGCTTACTCGCACCATTCCACTGCACAGTATGCACAGCATACATTTCTCTTAATCTTAACACAATAATTCATTCGTTCTCCAACGTTACGGCAATGCTCTCCCAAAATATGAACTCTGTAATTGTCAATCCAATCTTCAAATTCTCAAACTCTGGCTTCACAAGCGGATAATAAAGGTCAATGACAGCAAATCCAGATACATAGCATTTATTTTGAACTGCAAAAAATACCCCCTTCAATATGCCTGAATCATATTTCTGCCCTTCGGTAGACAATGTGCAATATCTGGGCCACTACCTTTACAAACGCTTTACCTGGAACCTCCATACTCGATTCAAGTGACAAGAACTTGATTTCCGATACTGAATCATCAAAAGACTAATCGTCAGACGATCAAAACTGATTGTCTCAAACAATAAATATATTCTACAAAGCCCTGCTCGCTCCTATATGATCAGGAAAGCGTTCCAATCTCCACCGTATCCAATCCCTCCAATCAAAAATCCTTCGCACAATAGTCGATACTTCTTTTTACGTCAGCAACCACACTTTCCATTCTGATCTAAAAATCCCATTTGTCCATGACCTTGCCACCTGAGAAAGGCGACATATTAATTATCATTCCAAACTTACCCATCACTTACAATTCACTGGTGCGCAACTATTCCAGATAACACTTCCCTCTAATCCATGCCCGAAGGCTGAAGCACGATAGCATCGCAACCAGGTAATCGCATCGTTCAAATTGCTCAATCGGCATCTATGGATGGGCCTGAGTCAATTCTGCCACGTAATTTTTATTTTCAGTTCTATTTTTAATTATTTATTATTTTATTTTTATATATTTCTGTTATATTATTCTTCTTTTTTGATTGCAAATTTAAAAATAAAATAAGAGAAAGTAACAAAAAACACCTCTTTCTTTCAATCTTCTTGTTTGTTCTCGTCACGAGGATTCTGAAAAGGTTATGATAAGAATATACAAATGGTCACATCTTTCAAATAACTTGTTAAACAAATATTGCCTACCAATTATTGTAAATGTGAGTTGGTCACTTTTTCCTAGCAATAATTGGAAGACAGTTTTTGTGATATTATTTTGTACTTTACAATATACTTACAAATTTTCTGCAAAAATTTTTTAACTTTTCTTTTCTGTATACTTTATAGAACCTATTTTTTTGTTTTGTTTTATTTCTTTAAATTGAAAAACACTTCAAAAAAAAATGGACAAAACCATTTTGTAATAACCACCACCATAATAATGTCAGCTGTGCTAGCAGCTGCCACTCTTTTTGTTTAATGAACCAGAAATGCATGTTTCCTGAGGGATAGAAGCAGCAGGATTATAACATTCCCATCATCATCAAACAACAACTATTCCTAAACGTGGTTAAGAAAACTTTTGCTATAGTTGATGTGAAAGTTTGTGACTGCGATATAGAGCCCCATAGTTTGGGAGTGGATATATTGAGTTAACTGTTGGGGATAATAATGAATGGGGGTGGAAATGAAATATATGATGCTATAATAACATACTTCTTTCCTAATATTCTTGATTATATTATTATGAGTAACCCACCTAATTAATAGATTAACTTTTACTTTTCCTTTTTTTGCTTTCTCTCACCCCTAATAAGAGGAAGTATTGCGATCGTACCAGATCACCGGAAATACATTTTTAGTGCCTTCTGAATAGGAAAAAATTTTTAGCAATTGGTCAGCATGTGTGTGTAGTGTGTTTACAGAATTTCTCAAAAACGAAAACATATATATATATACAAATTATTTAACAACATTTTTCCATAACATAGCATAATTTACTGTATTGGGCAATACTGGGACTCGCTTTGAAAATTTACAAATTTACGATAGGTAAGCTTTGTCAGATGGTGCCTGCATTGGTACTAACTTCTAATTACAATGATTTGTTGTCGATAAATCCTATATCTCTTTCTCTAAATATTCATCTGAATGTAAATGGGCCCAGCTACAATATCCAATAGTTAGCAAATCTATATATGATTCAGCAGTAGTCTTTTTTTCTTCTCTTTTTTTTTTAATAAATTTTAAAATATTATTGGGGTACATTATATTTTATTTTCAAATCACTATGATAAAAAAGATTCTTAACCGATCTATTTTTTAATAACTAAAGGAGATTTCGAGGAACGGTCAAATAAAACTTACACATTTTTTAAAACTTTTCCAACGTTTCGACAAATTTATTGTCTACTTAAGGGGATAAAATTTAAAAAAAATATTAATCGGGGTTACATATAATTTTCATTAAACACACTAAACACAAAATCTATACTAAACAAAACTTTATATGACAGTGTAGTGGAATCGTATATCGGATTCCACAGGTATGAAGTCAGATGTCTTGAAGAGGGATTTATTAGGCGGAAGTTAGTTTAGAGATTTCAGAGAGTTATTACATGAAATACTAAACACTGATTTTACAAAAATAGACTATATTTATACAATAATTTGAATGTGTGAAATGGTAACTACAATTAATATGAACTGTTAGAAATAAATAAATAATTTAAAGAGATAAACAACAACTAATTTAAAATGATTATTATAAATAAAACTAATATGCAAAACTATGAAATGTTTGATAGAATAATTATAAGTTTAACCTTGTATAGGGACGCGCTCGCAGAACTCAAGTATAACTGCTGCTATAATGATGTTGTAATTGATAATACTGATAATACTGATGTAAAATGATCCCCTCCTCCAGTGGGCGAAGTTTATATTAGTATTACTCACACACTGTCAGGTGTGTAAGTAGTACTCACACTAAGAAATCTCTCGTAGGGTGCGACCTTGGCCAGGTCGGTGACCAGTGTGAATTAGGTCAGTGGCCAGCTTTGGCCGCCCATCGGTGATTTTCAAAGACTGGTAGCCTTGAATCGGCCAGGTGGCTTCTGTTCAATAATGATCCTTGTTTAAAAGGGTTTTATCAGTGCTTGTCTTTGATACTGATGTATTGACCCTTGTATTGAAAAGGCTTTTGTTTGGTGCGGCCCCTGTCTTGAAGACAGCAGCCCGCTGGGGCCACTAGTTATAAATTACCCTTTCTTCTTGTTATATTTTGTGAAAATAGCGGCTGGCTGGAGCCACTTGACATTGCTATGACATTGATATGTCATTACAGACAGAATTAGTTGCTTATGTAATAAGCTACATCATCAGAAAATGATGTAGCTCATTCTGATTATGTAGCTCATTACATAAGCAACTCATTCTGTCATATAAAGTTTTGTTTAGTATATATTTTGTGTTTAGGGTGTTTAATGAAAATTATATGTAACTCCGATTAATAATATTTTTTTTTTAATTTTATCCTTGAAGAAAACAATAAATTTGTCGAAACGTTGGAAAAGTTTAAAAAAAAAAATGTAATTTTTATTGACCGCTCCTCGAGATATCCTGCTGTTTTTAAAAGCACTATATTTAATTAATAATAATGTGGCAATTTTTATAATCTTTAGTGTTGAAATAATATTGATATTATTATTATTTTTAAACAACACAAGAATAGACCCTACTATGTCTCTAAAATGACTAATATTTGTACACTGTAACATTTCAAAATATCCAGTGTCCGTATGAGCAATCGTTTCATGTTTTCCAGTAAAAACGAAGTTCTTGGATCCATTAATTTTGAATGATAATTATTAGCTTGCATCCAACATTTAAATTAGTAAATTTTAATTAGTTATTAGTTATTTTATTTGTATTAATAATGTATCAAAATAAAAATTATTTTTGTCTGTCTATTTTTATTACTTTCTCTTGCTGTTACTAGTAAATGGAAGTATTGCAATTATGTCGAATTTTTGAAATTGAGTTTTTATCGGCAATACAATATTTTGACATCCTCGGAGTAAGAATATAATTTTAGATAATAGAAGAATTTATGTGTGTGTGTGTGTGCGTGCGTGCATGTAAACAAAATAGCTAAACATTGAAAATTAGCAGGAAACTCGAAACTTGATGTTCAGTGTACTATCACCGTATTAGACACTAAGATTTCGAGCATAAACCTTCAGCCGGAAGTGTTACTTTACTGAATTTTTCGAAAACCGCTCTAATGATTATTCTTTATACTTTGAATTGAAATATTTTACTGTAAAAATTAATTTGGGAGTTTCTTGGGAATAATAACTTTTGTTTTAAAGTTTAATTCAGTCTAATGTATAGTTGTGCAACCTATATAATATTAATAAAACACAAGCAACTTTGGTAGAATTCCAAATTCGATTAACCTGAGGTGGTGACTTTTCAAAATAGACTTTTGACTTTTTTTTCGTAATTTCCTCGTAAATGACCATATAGATTTTCTTTAAACTTGGAATACTAACTGCAAATTTGTAAGCATATCACTTTTACCTGTAACATTTTTCTGACAAAAACTGCATTTATATACTTTTGGGTATTTGTCGCAGTAAATTTCAAATGTTATACAATTTTGGTTCAATATTATTGGTGTTCTCTTGTGGACTACAATGTTAATCACTACCTGCACGGTTAAGTACTTTTCCTTCCTCCCCTATAAATTATATTAGGAAAAAATATCTGGTATGAAACACTCATACAACTTTCTCTTACTCCAGTTCTCAAAATTATAATTGACAAATTTTGAAGTTTGTGTACCAAATTTAATGAAATTCATCGAAAACTGAAAAAAAAAAACCTGTACCAGTAAAAGCGCACTACCGGTTTACTAATTTCTTCTTAAAACTCGGAATTTTGGCCATTTAGTTGTAATTACTTCTGTTTGGATGACAGAATTGTATAATCAACTATGATAGCATTTTAGAGAAAAACATAACTCCACCCCTCCGCAAAAAGTGTCCTTAAATGAATTTTCCCAGAGAAATGTTATAAATAAAAGTTGTAGATATTTGTGTGTTTAGATTATATAGGATGTTTCAAGAAAACCGTCGGCGCTATTTTTGAGAAAATCGCGAAAAAGTGAAAAAAAAAAATCATTTAGTAAAGTGGTAAAGTAAACGCACTTCTAGTTACCCGATTTTTTGAAACTCGGAATTTCTACGACATATTGAATTCTAATTAACATTATTTAGATGATAGTATTGTTTAATAAACTGAAATAGAACTTTAGATGAAAACCTAACCCTACCCTCCCCCATAACTGCCCTTAAATGAATTTTCCCAGAGAAACATTTCAAATAAAAGTTTTAGCTCATTGTGTATGAAGTTGGTATTAAAAGTTTGAAGAAAATCGTCTGAGTAATTTTTGAGAAAAATGCATAAACGTAAAAAAAAAACAACAAGTAAAGTGGTACTTCCGGTGGAGGAATTTTGACAGATGACCCACTGTCAGATGCCATGGTGATATCTAAATGGAATATCAAGTTTCAAGTTTCTACGGTTTTTCGTTTTTGAGTTCTGCTTTCACATATATACACACACACACACACACACACACACACACACACACCATTTGCTAAAAACCACTTTTTGGACTGAGGGGACCTCAAAACGGATATTTCGGTGAAAACTCGATATCGAAAATTGACACGATTAACAATACTTCCTCTTACTAGTTTTTTTTTTTTTTTCTTTTTTTTTTTCTGTAGGTCTTTTTTGTATCGCGATGTTACAACCCATTAATTAAAATTAATTTTGCTGCATTTGACATAAACTTGTACGTAATCGGGATTGAGACACGAAATTTTTAGTTCCGCATGGATGGTATTAGAAAAAGTTTACAATCGAAGTTTTTTCCAAATCTTGTATGTCACACCAGCGATAAAAATAATGTTTATTATTAAAATCGTAAAAAATGAAATTTACATAGTATATACTTTTCCTGTAAGTCCACTCCCTTTGTAAGATAATATACATATTTATATTGAGAAGATACATATTTATATTGAGAAGATACATATTTATATTGAGAAGATATATGTAGATTACAAGAAATGAAGATAGCATTATAATATTACATTGAAAAATACATGAATTATAATAATAATTCCTGTAACAATTTTCTTTGATCCCCCACTCTCACACTTCCATTGTAATCGTGTCAAATTTTCGATATCGAGTTTTCACCTGAAATATCCGTTTTGAGGTCCCCTGAGTCCAAAAAAGTAGTTTTTAGAATAGTGTTGTGTGTGCGCGTGTATTTGAAGAGCTTAGCTCAAAAACGGAAAATCGTAGAAAGTTCAAACTTGATATTCCGTTTAGGTATCACCATGGAATCCGACAGTTTGTCATCTGTCAAAATTCCTCGACCGGAAGTACCACTTTACTGACTGTTTTTTTTTTCCACTTTTTTGCAATTTTCTCAAAAAATAGCTGCGACGATTTTCTTCAAAATTGTTACATCAACTAAACATACAAAAATCTACAACTATTATTTGAAACGTTTCTCAAGGAAAATTCAATTTAAGGACACTTTTGTGGGCAGTATGGGACTAGGTGTTCTTCTGAAGTGCCATTTCAGTTTACTATACAATTCTGTCATCTAAATAATGTTAATTAGAATTAAATTTGTTGTTGAAATTTCGAGTTTAAAAAAAAACTGGTGACCGGAAGTGCTTTTTTACTGAAATATATTTTTCAATTTTCTTGAAAATGGCTCCCACGATTTTCTTTAAACTAGGAATGTGAACTACACATATTAAGAGCTATAACTTTTATTGGTAACATTTCTCCTGATAAAATTATTTAAATGGAATTTTGGTGGAGGGGTGGGGTTATGTTTTTCTATAAAGTGTTATCATAACGGATTATTCAATTCTACAATCAAAACAAAATTAATTAGAAATTAATAAATGGTCAAAATTCCGAGTTTCAAGAAAATTAGTATACCGAAAGTGCGCTTTTACTGAACAGTTTTTTTTTTTACAGTTTTCGACGAATTTTGACGAACTCCGACGAATTTCATTAAATTTGGTATACTAACTTAAAATTTGTCTATTTCAAATTTGAAAACTGGAGTGTATCACACCCAATTTTTTTCTTTAGTTTAAAGTTTTTGCTGAATCTGTATGCTTTAAATAGTGCTAGAAAATACTTCCATATCTTTGCCAGAAAATTCTGAATATGATTGGTAATGTAGTGGAAGAAAGAAATGCAAAATTAATAGTTGTGAAAAATAGTTCGAGTGAATTTTGACAATATTTAAGTGAAGCAGTTTGGGAAAATAAATAGTGAATTTACCTTCAAAAAGAGTGTACTTAGAGTCAGGTACTGAAAAATAAGGTCATTGCAATTAAAGAAACAAAGGCACAAGAACCCGTAGGCCAACTCTTTTGTAAAAGAAAATTCCCCGCTAGAGAGGGCATTCCTTCAAGACAGTCTGCATTCTGCTTTCAAAGCCAGAACACTTGCTTCAGGAATCGCTCAGTGCCAGTGATAGAGATTTGCCTTTATTCTAGATATACATCATTTATTAAGATACAGTTGTGATATTGTTATGTACTTAAATTTGCTTAGAGAATAATATATTTATTTTAAAAACAGTGGTGATTTCTTGATTATTACTAAACTATTAAACATATATACTTACAAGCCCTTTTACTAAACCGCTCGTGCTACTACAAACATACAACACAACATCTCACCAAAAACATTTCAGTAGCTCAGCATAAATCGAACAATTTATTGGTAAACAATCTGAGACATTTCGATTTATTTGGTATGATTTATTCTTTGTGATTTTTTTTTTTTTTTGTAACTATTATTCAATATGCAAATGGCTGGCAAGAACAGTATACTGTCCATTTTTGTACATACACTGGCCTTAGTTATGACCCCAAATGAAAAAAGCATTGAAATCGGGAAAATTATTGGAAACAATCGCTTTTTAAAGCCTTTCATTTACCTTATAGTACTGAAGAACAACATTTGGTGAAGTGAAACAGCATTGAAGAGCATGTAGTTAAAAAATGGAGATTGTTACTGTGCTTTTGTTATCGGTTATTTGTCTTACAGTATTACTATAAATGAAGAAACAGGAATTCTTAGTGTAACTGTAATCAATTGGGATAACTAGAGGGGGCCACTAAGTTTTAACTATATATTTATATTTACAATTTTAATGCTGGAAAAGTTGGAGATGTAGATAATGAGAAAAAGGAAGTAAATTTACTTTACGACTGGGATGCCAATAATCATGATTAGAGTTTTTGTCACAAAAAGACAAAGAATAAAAACACAACAAAGTAAATAAAATAATATATATAATGAGATCATGGAAGACAATAATATTAAAAATCTGGTGTGAAACACTCACACAACTTTCTCTTACTCCAGTTATCAAAATTATAATTGACAAATTTTATAGTTTATGTACCAAATTAATTCAAATACGACGAAAATTGAAAAAACCGTTCAGTAAAAGTGCACTTCCGGGTTCTCTAATTTCCTTGAAACTCGGAATTTTGGTCATCCATTTATTTCTAATTAATTTCGTTTGGATGATAGAATTGTATAATCAACTATGATCGCACTTAAGAGAAAAACATAACCCCACCCCTCCCCTAAAAGTGCCATTAAATGAATTTTCCTAGAGAAATGTTTTAAGTAAAAGTTGTAGCTCTTTGTATGAGTAGTTAATAAAACAAGTTTGAACAAAATCGTCGAATCCATTTTTGAGAAAATCGTAAAAAGTGAAAAAATCATTTAATAAAGTGGCAATGTAAACGCACTTCCGGTCATCCGATTTTTATCAAACTCGGAATTTCAACAACATATTTAATTTTAATTAACATTATTTAGATGATAGAATTGTTTAATAAACTGAAATAGCACTTTAGATGGAAACCTAACCCCACCCCTCCCCAATAACTGCCCTTAAATGAATTTTTCCAGAGAATCATTTCAAATAAAAGTTGTAGCATTTTGTATGTGTAGTTGATATTCCAAGTTTGAAGAAAATCGTTGGAGTGATTTTTGAGAAAATCGCAAAAAAGTAAAAAAACCAATAAGTAAAGTGGTACTTCCGGTTGAGGAATTTTGACAGATGACCCACTGTCAGATGCCATGCTGATACCTAGACGGAATATCAAGTTTCAACTTTCTACGGTTTTTCGTTTTTGAGCTATGCTGTTCACATACACACACACACACACACACACACACACACACACACACACACACCTTTGCTAAAAACCCCTTTTTTGGATTCAGGGGACCTCAAAACGGATATTTCCGGTGAAAACTCGATATCGAAAATTTGACACGATTACAATACTTCCTCTTACTAGGAGTAAGAGAAAGTAAAAATTCAATATAGTTATCTGATAGCCAATTTATTTCAAATTTAATGGCATTTATTTAACTTGGCAATTTTCCGAAATAATTTCAAACGCAATAAATTCAGTTGATTATTTTGATATTCATGTTTGTTTTTTTTGTTTTTTGTTTTTTAAATCTTTACTCATGCTACAATCAGCGCGATAGCGCTATAAGTAACAATCATACAAAGAACATAAATACAAAATGAGTGGAGAAGCTACCCAATGGTAACACTCCAAAACTATACAAAATCACTATTGACTCTCTTCACTTGAGAGGAGATTACGAGGCCATTGTCTTTTTCTCTAGGAGGGTTATTAGGAAGTGTTTGGGAAGACAGCTGTTGCATTAAAGGGTTTGTGTGAGTCTTTAGGTTAATATGGAATTTCCTGTAACGGGTTTGGGCGACTTGAGCAATGAACGGTATATTAAGATCAGTATGTATGGTTCGGTTGGAGACGTAAAAAGGAGCGTTTACAATGTTACGCAGAATTCTGAATTGTATGGATTGGAGTTTTTGGAGATTTGAACGTTTGGTTGAACCCCATTGTTCTATCCGGTGCGCCTAGATAGGCTTATAAAATAGATGTATAAATTAGTCTTTTGTTGTCTAGGGAGAGTTTAGGATCTGTTGTCCAGTAGTCTTTTAGTTGTCGAAAGCGTCTGTTTAGTTCTATTCTTTTAAGTCGTGCATGAGGATTCCATGTAAGTCTTCGGTCTAAGTAAAGCCCAAGATAGCGAGCAACGTTGACCACTGGTAAGGGAAATAAGTTATAGTAGACTGGAGGAAGAGTAATGCGACGTAGAGTGAAGATAATGTTTTGGAACTTATTTTCATTAAGTTTAATGACCCATTTTTTTAAACCAATTTTCTAGGGAGGAGAGGTGGGTTTGTAGATTTCTATGGGCTGTTACGGGATCATTATTGGAAGACAGGATAGCAGTATCATGTGTATAGGTGAGAAGGATGAGAAAGATGATATTCATGTTAAAATAATTAATTCATATTGCATGAATTTCTTACTCTTATTGATTACGATTACTTTCTCTTTCTGCTGTTAGGGGGCAGTAATTGCGATCGTGCCAAATTTACGCACTTGTTTTCTTACCGGAAATAAATGTTTTGAGTCCTGTAAATAAATAATGAAAAAAATGTTTCTAGACAATTGTGAGTTTGTGTGTGTTTTTGTGTTCGGTCAGTATAACTAAAAAACTAAAAAAACGCAGAAAGCTGACACTTGGAATTTCGTTTGGGAAACCAAACCCCCGGGGCTAGAGATTCTTCAGATTTTTGCAATTTATCTTGAAAATAATTCCAACGATTTTCTTTAAACTTTGTACATACCATATAATATAAGTGTAGGACATTCTGTAACTATTTTTTTCCGGGGAAATTCATTTAAGAGGGTATTTTTGGTGCTGGCTGGGGGGAAAGGAGCTACGCTTTCCCTGTAAACTGACATTTGAGTTCATTAGGCACTTGTATAATCCGTTATCACAATAATAGGTTATTCCAAAAAGCCGAGTAGACGTTGCCCCATAAAAATACCTAAGGATTTCATTAAACTTAGTTTACTAATGAAATGTAATTGGTGATATTGTGTTGTGATGTAGTAGCTTGTGGCGTGAGCGGTTTAGTAAAGGGCTTGTGTGTAAGTTTGAGAAAGAGAGAGAAGTATTAGAAATAATCAAGAGGCCACCACTGTTTTTAAAATAAATATATTATTCTCTAAGTGAATTTAAGTTACTTTTCAATAACACAACTATTATGTTTATAAAAGCAATTATTTATTAATATTAACTGCAAAGCTCTTATGTTTTAACTTATGACTGATGCTAAGACAGCGAAAGACAAGTGTTCTGGTTGAATGTCTATTTCAAACTGTCCTGAAAGAATGCCTTCTAATTGTTCGTTCAAATCTTCCCCTGTGAGAAGAAGGGGTAAACAATGCTAAGAAGGTTCATAAACTCTTCATGTAACGCTAATCTTCTACCTTTATGTACCCTTTTTGCCAGCGAATGTCTAGTTCGTCATAATTTTTATATATTTGAAATCAAATATATTTCTATATTTCTGGCATCCATCACACTCTAACAATATTCATACATAGACCTATCACTCTTGTATGAAACATTTTTCCAAGTAGATTACTTCTAAGGGGAATTTGGAGGAGGGGGGAGAGATACCCGACCGGTATCTTTAAAGTGATAATCGCAGAAAACTGAATGCTATTTCAGTTTATTATACGACTCTGTCAACTATATAATATTAATTAGAATTAACTAGGTTGCCTAAATTCTGAATTTGAAGAAAACAGATTGACCGGAAGTACGAACGAGTTTACTGAACAATTTTTCAGCTTTCAGCGATTTTCTATATAAAGACACCGCTGGGAACTTGGTACGCTGACTATACATACAAACGCCTATCACATTTGTTTGAAACTTATTTTCGTGATAATTGATTAATAGAGAGTTGCCGGGCGGTCATGGTTCTGTGATGTGATAGCGATAGCAAGAAAAAAAGAAGAGATAATTTTTAAATAAATCTAAAAATTACAACTAGTGGTTGAAAATTGGAAAAGGGTCCAGCCAGCCGCTACCTGCAGGTCATGAACCGCGGCAAACCCTTTTTGTATTTCTTTCAAAAAGGGTCAATATACAGTCAAGAGATAATACCTTACTGGCCTACCTGGCCCACCATCTGTTAACAAAGCGTCGCCACCCCGGCCAAATCAGCCCTTGTTAACTACTGACCTCCCCTAGGGTCAATATACCACAAGAGATGTCTTAGTGTTACACGTACTTACACATCAGCGTCGATGTGTGAGTGATGCAAATATAACACGTCGCCCACTGGAGGAGGGATTCAGTTCGACTCAGGCATCAAACGTCTACATCAGTTTTCAGATCAGAAGCACCATCTCACATCGCGAGCGCGTCCCTATTTAAGGTTTTAACACTTTACTAACTTCTTTAATATTTTATATTCATTTTATAATTCTTATAGTTATTTACAATTGTGCATCTTAGTTTTTCTATTTTATATCTCTTTAAATTATTTGTTAAAATATAGTATATTTTTATAAATTAGTAGTACGCATTTCGAATACCAACTCTCTAATCTCTTACCCTCTAATTAACAATCTCTTACTCTTACTCATCACTTCAACTTCCGGTATCAATAAAACGATACCAATACAGTTCCCTCAAAAAAAAATCTGGCGTGAAACACCCACACAACTTTCTCTTACTCCTGTTCCCAAACTTATAATTGACAAATGTTATAGTTTGTGTACCAAATATAACGAAATTCGTCGAAAATTAAAACAAAACTATTCAGAAAAGCGCACTTCCGGTTTACTTATTTTCTTAAAACTCAGAATTTTGGTCATCTATTTATTTCTTATTAATTCTGTTTGGATGATTAGAATTGTATAATCAACTATGATACCACTTTAGAGGAAGCTGTAACCCCACCCCGCCTCTAAAAGTGCCCTTCAATGAATTTTCCCAGAGAAATGTTCTAAATAAAAGATATAGATCTTTGCATGCTTAGTTTATATATGATGTTTCAATGAAATCGTCGGAGCCATTTCTGAGAAAAATCGCGAAAAAGTGAAGAAAAAAAATCATTTAGTAAAGTGTTAAAACAAACGCACTTTCGTTCATCCGATTTTTTTCAAATTCGGAATTTCAACAACACATTCAATTCTAATTAACATTATTTAGATGATAGAATTGTCTAATAAACTGAAATAGCACTTTAGATGAAAAACCTAACCCCACGGCTCCCCCAGAAGTGTCCTTAAATGAATTTTCCGCGGAGAAATGTTTCAAAGAAAAGTTGTAGCTGTTTATATGAATAGTTGATATAATAAGTTTAAAGAAAATCGTTGGAGCTGTTTTTGAGAAAATCGCAATAACGTAAAAAAAAAAAAAAAACTAGTAATGTGGTACTTCCGGTTGAGGAATTTTGACAGATGACACACTGTCGGATCCCATCCTGATATCTAAACGGAATATCAAGTTTCAACTTTCTACGGTTTTTCGTTTTTGAGCGATGCTGTTCACATACATACACACACATACACAGAGACCATTTGCTAAAAACCACTTTTTTGGATTCAGAGGACCTCAAAACGGATATTTCCGGTGAAAACTCAATATCGAAAATTTGACATGATTACAATACTTCCTCTTACTAGGAGTAAATAAGTAATATTGAAGACTATTAAACATGTAGGACAAATTATAGATTTGAAAAAACTTAGTCAATTATAACTATGTAAATTGCATTAAGAGAAAGTTTTGTGAGTGTTTCCCATTTGTTTTTTCTTTATATGTGTAACATATTAAATTCTAGCAATAATATTCCATTGACCTAAATATTTTTGTGCATACAAAATTTTCTCCTTTTTACGCAGCAGATAAACTCTTCTTCCAACCAGTTATATATGTAGTTGAGATTTCTTTGAACCAAATGAAACAAAATGGGAAAAAGATGTTTTTTCTTTTTGCGCATCGACAGCTGCAGTCATTAGCGCTATGTCAGTTACTTTTCTTTTTCGAACCGGGTTCACACGAGCCGGAATGGCACATCGGAAAAATTTGCGGGCAAATTTCTTAAGAAGTGATATCCTTTAAATAATATCAAAGCGTATTTTAAATCAATACAATCCTATATGTTTTTTTTTGGGGGGGGGGGGGGACGTAAGGCAGAGCAACTTGTAGTTTGTAATGGATCCAGCACCGAGAAGAGAGACTACTCTCTGCCTAAGTCACAGAGTAGTCTCTGTTAACCAGAGAGAGCCACTCTTCTCTCTGCTGGATGCCATTACATGGTTTGATGGTTGAGTTGAATAAATTCGTCGAAACCTACCTTTCTCTATAAATGTTCTCCGCTTGCTTTTTATTCAAAAAATGCATAGTGCAGAGCAGAAGATTTGACTAAGTAGTAGTGATTTCAAATTTGGCAGTTAACTGAAGCTGTTTCACCACATACAAATAATTTACCTGAACGTTGTAATAATACAAATTTTTATATTTAATTACGGAGGGAGCAATCAATAGAAGAACCGAATCTTCTATATTATATCTCAATGTTTTATTGATTCAACAATTGTCGACGTGCTCCAAGTAAGAAATTCATATTATTTAATTATAATTTTTGAGTAAGGAATAAGCCAAGGAAGTGGGAAACTCAAAGAAATGAAGAATAGATTTGTTCTAAAAATTAAATATACAATACAGACAATATGGACACAGGAATATATCTGCAAACTAGGGAAACACTTCGTTTTAGGGAATAAAAAAAAAATAAAATAATAAAGTGGATGCATTAGCACTCGAAAAGTGAGCCAACGGAAGCGAGTTAACACTGGCTGAAACATACACCATCGACCCATTTAGAGAGCAACACCTCACCATTAGCCAATTTCACTTGTCACGTAAAATATATCTGTTTCCAATAATGTAGACCTGCACTACAGCCACACACTTGTGTACTGTTCAACCCGGTTAACCAACATATAACCTGTCTGTCTATCCAAAAACTAGTATGTCAAGTATACGAACACCTACAATATGTCAGTCCACATTCAGACTACACGAATATGCAATTTTGCAGGTTTTAATTTTTGTTTATTTTTAGAAAGTCGTTAATTTCCACTTCTCTAAACTGAGACCCTGTTGTTCGTATGAAAAAATGTAGCATATATTTCATGTAACATGGAAATAAGTTCCATACAATCTTGCTCACACCTACTGCTAATACTGACATATCTTTGAATACTTTGTGAATTATTTGCATAAATCAAAATAAAAATTTTTATTTGCAAACATTTAGAATCTTCTTCTAGTAATTAAAAATCAATTTCAAAATCACTCATGTTAAATAGAAGTATTACTTTTATATCTTTTGCAGTATGCATCCCAACTTTAGAGAAAAACTTCATAGTCGCTTTCGAGAAAATTTCAAAATATTCAAAAGCCTAGAGCCGCACTTCCGGTTCTCAAATTTGTACATCCGGCAATTCTTCTAATGTATATTTATATATTGTAAAGATGTTAGTACTATACATTATATTGAAGTGGAACTTTAGAGAAAAGCTAAACGCTACTGTTCCCCAAAGAAAAGTGATAGTTATGTATATGTACTGATACTATAAGATGTTAAAAGTAAATCGCGAAAAACTAAAAAAAAAATCAGTAATGTTCCATATCCGGTTGATGGATTTGGTCAAAACAGTATGACAACACACACTTGCACATAGCAAATTTAGTTGATACACTAAATGACAAAAACATCTTGATGATGGACGAACGCCCAAAACCGGTGGCCATAAAAAGAAGTAGACTATCACGGTAAATGTCTCTGATTTCGTAAGAAACTTTTGTGCCAGACACGGTGGTAGTAATTAATTAATTAATAATGTTTTATTTTTACCAAAAGAAATAAAAAAATTATTAATATTTACATTAATAGACACTGGACCATAGTCCGTCTATCGGGTTGACTAATAAACTAATGTGTTATCCAAAAACCAAGAAAAAAAACAACATCGTGTTTAAAAAAGAAAATAACATTCAATTTTTGAACTAAAAATACAATTATATTAAATAACCTATTAAACAAACAAAATAAAGTCAAAATTTATTCTTATCAATCTAGTTGTGATGTGATGGCAAGAAGAAGAAGAAGATATAAATCTAATTTTAATAAATCTAAAAATTATAACTAGTGTTTGGAATTTGGAATAGGATCCAGCCAGCCGCTATCTGCAGGTCAAAAACAGCGGCAAAACCCTTTCAAACAGGGGTCAATATACAGTCAAGAGAACCGCCGCAAAACCCTTTTTGTATTTCCTTCATACAAGGTTCAATGTGCACTCAAGAGGCCAACTGGCCACCATCTGTTAACAAAGCGTCGCCATCCCGGCCAAAACAGCCTTTGTTAACTACCGACCTCCCCTAGGGTCAATATACTACAAGAGATGTCTTAGTGTGGCACGTAATTACATATCAGCTGATGTGTGAGTAATGCAAATATAAACGTCGCTCCACTGGAGTCATCCATCAGTTAAGTTCGAGTTATCAATCAGTTAAGTGCGGGTCATCCATCAGTTAAGTACGAGTTATAGAGCAGTTAATTACGAGTTATCAAGCAGTTAAGTTCGAGTTATCAATCAGTTAAGTGCCATTACGAAAGAAGTTCACCATCACACATCGCGAGCGCGTCCCTATTTAAGGTTTTAACACTGCTTCTTTAATATTTTGTATTCATTTCATAATTCTTATATTCATTTACAATTGTGCATCTTAGTTTTTCTATTTCAATACACTTTAAATTATTTGTTAAAATATAGTTTATTTTCATAAATCAGTAGTTCGTATTTCGAATACCATTTCTCTAATCTCTTTAACTAACAACACTTACTCCTCACTTCGACTTCCGGTATCCATAAAACGATACCAATACACTAGTTGTAATTAAATTCACTAACTAAAAATTTCCTATAAGACATCGTTTTATAACAATATTTATATGAAAGGTTTCAATTTTCCCCATTAAGAATGGCTATAATTCAGAGAGATTTCAGCATCCAAAACACTCTAAACGGTAGGGGCGATAAAGTCTCGGGCATTCACCCAGAAAGTGAAACACACTTTCATAAGTATTTAAATTGCAGAGTGACCAATTATAGTTAAAGTTTTGTCTCCATGGTTGATAATTGAAGTCCATCATCTCAGATCTCAATTTGAAAAACAGACTAACTTTGTAAATAATTGGCGAATTATGCCAGATTATGGATCGAGCCGCTTGTAGACTGTAGATGAAACCTCGAGGCCGACATATTAGCTAGAAAAGTATCCCTCTGATTCACTTTCATTTTTTTCCGACAGCAATGCTACAAAATTTTTAGCAGAATCTACAGTGAAATTATCTAAATTTAGCTGAATTGAAAATTCATGTGCTTTATCTATCCAGGTTTGGACCTACCCACTTCTCGAACTAATACACTCTAACATAACTAGATAGGCCAGTTTATTAAAATTGCGGAGTGTTTTGACAATAAAGAAAGAATGTAATTTAAAAATACGCGGTGGTAGTATCTAAACGGTATTCCATTTAGGTATTCCATTTTGAGCTTCTTGTGATTTTTCATTTTTGAGATATTTCGTTTAAACATTCACAAACAAACACACACACACACACACACACACACACACACACACACACTCGCATACGCATAGACATATATGCTAATTTCGTACTCAAGGGACCTCACAACATATTATATTCCCGGTGAAAACTCAATTTCAGAAATTCAATATGTGGTTGAATTCGCAATCCTGAATAACAGCTATGATTTTATTTTCGGGGTTTTGACCGGTTTCTGATTTTCATTTATTGTCAGAGTAAGGTCTACAATCAATTGTTGATGAGAGATGACAGACTATTTGCTTATATCACAAACCGCACTTGGATCAACCAGTGTCGTTTGTGATATAAACATATAGAAAATCATCTCTCTACACAAATTGATTACAAACTAATTCTCTGATGGATGAAAATCCGAAACCAGTCAGAACCAACAAAATGAAGCATGCTATGACATGATAGATCCCCATAATGTATGGCAGGGCTAAAGCTCGCAACTTCCTAAGAAGAGAGATTTTCTTCTGTGATTGGCTTGACTGATTCAAATGACAGTGGGACACTCAACATATACTGCAGGAATTAATTTTATTTTTAAGACCGACCATTAACGTAGACAGCATAAACTAGGACTTTATATTGTTAACTACAAATCATTAACAACATGTACAATTTAGTTGACGAAAATATGTAGGTAATTAACTTACTTTAGTTCCTTTTATTTTGATTTTTTAATATCTATTGATTCAACAATTTGAAAAATTTGAGTGGAGTCTCCTCCATCTCCGAACAGAATCTGTAGGCTCTTTCACGGTTTATGAGTAGATTCAGATTCTTCAGGAGCTCTCTGTGTTTATGCCCATTGGGTGACTAATTAGCATATGCTTACAGCTTATTACTTTTTTTTTACTCAGACTGATGTATGCTAAAATCTTTGTATTTTTTTTTTTTTAGCATGAATGAATTATATTCTTATGCTAGATGAGACTTTGTGTTCTATATACTGTAATAGTGCTGGTATTTACTGGTATTACTGAGGATCAGCAATGCTCTTTTGATTTCCTTCTTATTTTTTTTTTTGGAGTGTCTGTTCACGTATCCCACAAATAGGTTCCGATCGCAAGAATGAATTTCCTGTACCTTTTCTTGCAATATTATCGACCATATCATTACTCTATCACCAACATAAAGTATCCATCTTTAGGCGCTTTCATTCATCACACATCCACATGCTCTCTATACTATGGTTTTATCCAAGCCTATCTATCCAAGTCTGGGGCAGTTCAGCCTTTGTCCCATGTAGGAGATGATCTGCCTCCGCAGATGAGCTATCTTTACAAGCGCCAAGTACTGTTCTTTTATATTATTTCTTTCAGCTCTTTATTCTTGCTCACTTTCTACACTTTCCCTCAATTGCAGTTCTCAAAATTTCTCAAGTTTAATGATTAGTTTTGCAATCTTTAAAGTAATTTGCTTTCACAAATGAACATGTGATTTTTTCTGCGCACTTAAATTTTGCTAATGTTTCCTCAAACGAGATAAATAGGTTTTCGTAGAACTATTGCCACATAATATGTTCATTGAATTCTCTATTAGAATAAAACAGACAAATGGGCTTAACTTTCCGTTTGTCAGCCTTTTCTTTACAAAATTCAGAAGTTTCTTAATCATGGTAAATTTCATCTCTCTCTCATTTGAACACAGTCTTATTCATTCATAGCATTTTCTTCTTGTACACATAAGTCTTGTAATAGGAGTATATCCTTCGTTGTTATTACATATATAACTTTTCTCGTACCAGTTTAAACCCTTTCTTTTTCATGCCAACTTCAGTTTGATATTTTTATATGCTTATAGAATCTCCCGTTTCTTCAGACATCTTTACTAAGCTTAAAATTTATCTCATGTAATCCGGAAGTGCTCCCAAAGTTTTAGAAAAGGAATAATTAACTCATTTCAACTTTAAGCGTAATTTATTTAAACCTGAACGAAATTACCAAATGGCCAAATTAATTAATACTTACTTATACTTTATATACTTCAAATTTTAAACTTACGATCCAACATTTGCTCGATATATGACCGACATTTTTCATGAGCAAGCTTGTTAAGTTTACTTCGATATTTTTAATTTTCTATTCAGATATTATCGCTCTACAGAACAACAATATCTCTTTTTCAATTCAATATCTCTATTATTCTTATTTATTCCTGCATTTGAAGAGCAATCAGCTCTAAATATTGGAAATTATTTACTTTTTTTGGTAGAGTAAATGTTCCGCCCTCTAAATAGCGAATTAATTGAATAGGATCAAAATAATAAACAGTAATTATCTTAAGTTTGTTTAAAAATAAATTAAAATGAATTTAATTGAAATGTTAATAGAAGGATTAATATAAGAGAGGAAAAGGTGGAACTCGATAGTTGGTACTATACTATATCTGATCCAATGCTAATTACTTGGACCATTATTAATAATAATAATAATAATAATAATAGTAATAATAATTGACAGTAGGAAGTTTGTAGGTAATTGTAATAATATGGAAGAGGTAAGGGCATACAGCGCCAAATCGGCTCATTACCCTAATGCCTACAGTAACCTCCATTTATTTGACCCTCTATTAATTTAACTCAGAAACAGGCCGCCGCAGAGAAGTTAGTCTGCCTATCTCCAGATGTTAAACTCTGTAGGCAAAGGTTATATATTAATTTGTACGGGATAGTGTTTGATACTGGCTATTATTTCTCATATTATATAGATTAATAACAAGAAGAAATATGGGTTATTTTAATAAATATTATTTACATTAATAATAACTAAGTGGTAATTTCAGATATATACGGCCATTAGATAGTGTTGATGATCATTTCCTTGAACTACATGATAAACAGAGAAAATTAGATATTATGGTCATGAAAAAAGTTGGCTTTAATAAAGTAGCATGTTACAGTTTTTTAAACCAGATCATATAGTATTTATTAAGTTAATTACTAGTAATTAATTTCAGGTTGAATTACGTCAAAAATTGAAATGGGTTAATTATTTATCCTTTTAGTAAAAGTTTTAGAAGCTGTTTCGGGTTAAATGAGGAAAATAAAAGAATGGTGAAGACGTCTGAATTAATGTGATATCCTGTAACATTATAAAATATCAAACCTAAGTTAACATTAAAAAAATCGTACTTAAAAACTGATACGAGAAAAGAGGTAGAATATATATGTTAGTAATAGAAGACTTATATAGAAATATGGTGATGTTACAATGATGATAACTATATATCAGTTGACAATACAAAATGTTTGTCACTATTAAGACTTTGTTAGGAAAAGAGATGGCAAGTCAATTTTTCTACTTTAAATTATAAAGGATTCAATTAGCATATTATGTGTACTTGCATATAGGTATGTACTTGCTCCTCTACACTTATGTTCCGACAAATGTGTAAAATTTGTGTTTTTTGAGTAAAAATTGACAAGAAATTTAGTCATTTTATATATATTGCATGCAAAAGAGTAGGAGAAAGTTGTGTGAGTGATTCACAACAGATTTTTTACATATACGGACACTTACATTTATTTCTAGTGAACAGTCAATTTCGAGTTGGAAGCAACTCCAATCTCTTCATCTTTCTGATCTAATTGTTCTTTGTACGCTAGGAATTAAAAATTTATAACTAAAATGAACACTAATATAAAAGTATTTGTTGATCTTTGATGAATTATGTTGTAAAGAAATTTGGTAAAGATCGGTCAAGAAAGAAACATTCAATTATACTAACGTTTCGGCAGAGTTTCCTGTCTTTATTAAGGCTTTAATTATATAGATAGTCGTGAAGATGTAGAGAAAGAATTTTTAAACATACCCTGAAATGACATACATCTACAGAAATGAAAAAATTAAGATGATATAAGACAAGAAACTTTCTTTTTTTATGTTTCTGCGATGTAACAAATGTGTATGTTTAAAAATTCTTTTTCCACATCTTCACGACTATCTATGTATTAAATCCTTGATAAATACAGGAAACTCTGTCGAAACGTTGCATATTTGAATGTTTCTTTCTTGACCGATCCTCCACCAAATTTCTTCATAACATAAAACAAACACTACTAATGAAAGTAGACTCTAGAGAGAATTAGAAAATGGCCCTTGGGTCGTCTCTTTAGTTATTAATAGCAATACATGTCTTATCTGTGGGATTGGGAAGAAGCATGCTCCTTCTGGTCTTGCAATCTTCCAATCTTTGGAACCACTGTTATCTATGATGTGACTTTTGGTCGATTGTCTAAAAAGGGTACAATGTCCGCAGCAATGTGCCCTCAGTTTATTCAAAATGAATGGCGAATTGGATTTCAGATCACAGTTGTCTTTCGAGTATTAAGTGAATAGGGACTTGCTAGACCTCTTCACTTCACGTCTTTTGGTCTACAGTTTGAGTGTAACAACATGTGTCTTACCAGCCAACGCTACCAGACTACTATATTCATCATCACGATCACCATATTTCGCTTGGCACTCTATTCTTTCTTAACCTCTTAGTAGAGAATTACGTACAAATAATTTTGTGTTTGTCATCGATTTGTTTCTGAAATGAAATATTTTTTAGTTAATATTATTAATTGTTTTATAGCTTTATTATAGCATTCTTGTTGTTATTCTAAATAAATTGTTGATCATGTGCCATTATACTTTAACATTCATTTTATTTTCTAATCTCTGAAAACATTAAATGTTCCAAGGCAAACATTTATCAGAATAATTGAAATAAACTCATCTATTCCGATAAATTTGCCCACCGGGGGTATCTGTAGCATGCAGTTACTTGGGGAGTAGCAACCCCACGGAAAACCACTGCTCAGTACTCCATGCACTTCGTCAAAACAGTACACAATACACTTAAACTATGTACAATCTACCCTTTACAGACAAGGATAAACACAGTACACAAACTAGGGTCCCAATCCCAAGTTAATTGGCATAAGCCAAGGGAGAAGGTAGGGATCAGCTCAGTGGAAGCGGCTGGACTAGCAACGTGCCTCTCTTTCTAGGAGCCTCTACAGCTCACTGCCCGGTGATGGGCAATGTTGTCTGTAGCTAGAAAACACTACTTAGAGGCCGTCAGTGCACTGAGAAGGCTCCGAGGGGTACAGATCTTTCAGGTCGCAGTGCATCCAATCCAATAATCTAATCTAAATCATTTAATCTAATAATCTAATTCCGATGATTTCTGAAAATTAATTTTGATGCTGTTTGATATAGATGTCATGAACCCCATTCTCACCAATGCTTTCTTGGTTGTAATGAAAGAGAGTTGTGACAATTCCCGTATTACTTTTTGAACTGCAAACTCACTACAACACTAAACTAATTCTGCTAAATGAAGTTTAACTAATAATGAACGGCTCATCGCATTCTATTATTTTCTACAGCTTGGGACCTCTCAAGATCGTAGTAAGTACATGCACTTAAGCCTCAAAGGCTAATTGTGCTCATACACTCTTACTCAGCCCTGGCCCATTAATGAATAGTGTGCCAGAGACCTTTCGGTCATCTTGCCTAAAAATCGAACAACAGGGATAGGAAGAAAACAAAAAGAGATTAACATCTCCAATCCATGGTCGAAGATGCTAGAGATTAGGAAAGAAGCAGATGAGATGCCCGGTCCACACCATTTGGAGTCAAGATAGATTTTTGTCGAGAGATACCTTCGATTCCAAGTTCGGTATTAGAAATCTTATAACTTGAAAAATCAATGATCATTTCCACAATGAGGATCTGCCAAGATTCTGTTACATCAGATCTCCTCATTAGCTCACTTTTCTCCAATAATAAATGTTCAGAGTGCGTGAGCATAATGGCTCTCCAAGAGTAACCTGTAGTTCCGTAGTGGAGAAAGGGTGCTTTATCTTATGAGCCCTTTTTCAATAGCCTCAAAAGCAATTCAACTTGCCACGGACTTGCAGATTCTAGAGCCAACTTCCTCCTCGCCTAAAGATGGAATAAAATGGGATAGAGAATGGATAGAAGGTAAGGGATTTTGTTTTAATACCTGCAAACCATATTGAATATAAAAGATATCGTACCTGCAAGTATGGCGGTGGGGATGGAATGATGTTAGTATTTTTCTTTCGACTCCCTTCAGACCAGGGAATCCAATAGATAACTCTCTGGTGCGGAATTTGTGGGTCCATCGAAAGGAAAGAGCATATAGTAGGAAAGAATAGGCGAGTTGCCACGTGGAATGTGGCCCTTTAGTCGCCTCTTACGGTATCCTGGAAGGGAGCTGATCAAAAGGAAAATAAGTTTTGTTCCGTCTTCATTATTATGCAGGAAAACTGTCACTGTCAATGGAATTGTCTTCATAAAGTGTGACAGAGCTATCAGGTCAATTATATCGACATAATATGTAAAAGAATTCATTACTCCCACTGGCAAGATGAATACAATAGATCTAAACTCTTCAAAGCTCAAATTACTCAGTAAAGCTTCTATTAATCTCAGACCTTGGTAATTTTATTAATCTATCAGATCGTTGTAGACATGCAGAGTCCGTTCTCTTCGGACCTTGGACCTTATGGGTTCATTGCACCTTGTCATTTCTCCTGCATTGTATAATCTATAAAATAATAAGTAGAAATGTTTTGTTTTTCAGAATATTCGAGGTATCACACTTGTAAAAGGACCAAAAGGTGATAAAGGAGAAAGAGGTGATTTTGGACCTAGAGGAGTTGATGGTTTACAAGGCAGAAAAGGTAACATGAAATTATTGCTTAAATTTATTTTTTGTTAATCATAATTGTGGTCAAGTAGAGAGACATTATGAGAAACGGGGTTAATTAATGCACAGATCAATGCAATATTAGAAGCTTCAACTAATGATCAATGAAGCACTAGAAGCAGTAGAAATTTTAGCAATCCACTCTTGCTTATAATATGTTATACAAATGATTCCCTCTTGTGCGTATTATTGATACTTTCAATTCATCATGCTTACTGCTTGAAACTTTAAAGCGTAGTGTAATGTGTTGATGATCATTTCCTTGAACTACATGATAAACAGAGAAAATTAGATGTTATGGTCATGAAAAAAGTTGGCTTTAATAAAGTAGCATGTTACAGTTTTTTAAACCAGATCATATAGTATTTATTAAGTTAATTACTAGTAATAATTAATTTCGGTTGAATTACGTCAAAAAGTGACGTCAAAAGTGTAATATGTAGGATCCCTTATAAATAGGATTTTACGTGTAGTTGAGGGTTTTTCCTTTCTCTTACCAGAGGATGTACTGTGATCGTTCAAATTTTCTCAGGGAAACTTTATTAAGTTTCCCTAACTCGAAATAATGTTTTTAGTGATTGACTTTATGTGCATGAGAAAGTGTGTTTATGTGTGTGTGTGTGTGTGTGTGAGATGAGTTTGTGAACAAGACATCTATCTCAAAAACGAAACACTGGCAAGAAGTCCAATTTTGAAATTCCATTCAGGTAGTGTTATGGAACCCTACACGAAAGTTTCACACAGATCCTTGAACCGGGAAGTTATTACTTTACTTAATTTTGTTTTTTAATTTCTCACTATTTTCTCGAAACACTGCTTTAGCGATTTTTTTTTTATTTATTTAAACTATTAATAACTACTACATGAGCCTATAACTTTTTCAACATTTTAAACAGGAAAATTTTGCAAAACTGGGAAACTCCCAAGGTTAGCCTCCGAATGCCTGGTTATTGGGCTAAACACTTCGGCCTCAGTCCTGGAGTCCTGGACCCATCTGTATGGCATACAGAGGCATTTTCATTAATGCCAGACCGAGCAAATTTAATACCACACTCTCTTCTGATATTCAACTTCGAAGAGAAGGTGTTAACTAAACTGTACTTCTCATTCATTCTAACCTACAAGAGTTCCAAAGGGGGACCTAAAGGTGGAAGTTAGTGATAACCATCCCTAACTGTTGGCTGGGTCTTCCCGGTACTCCCTAGATATTCTGAGGATACCACCTTTCTTCACCCTCTCGCCCACAAGCTGAAGAGGAGTGAGTTTTGGAATAACCTTATTCTTAGCTGTGAATGAATGAATGAATGAATGACAGCTTTATTATTGTACAATATTACAAAGAATACAAATTCAAAACATAATAAATTCACATTGAGAATAAAGAAACAAAAAAGATAAATTAAAAATAAAATAACATCCTTTCTGTAAATTAATAATACATTCTGAATAAAGAACAAAAAAATAAAAACATACTTCAAATATTTACTGAAAAGCCATTATGGCATGGCTATTGCCGTCTGCCAGGAGTTCTGTCTTCATCTAGTTCAATTATTTAGTTTATATATTCAAAAATAATTAATTTCTTGGATTAATTCCCACTTGTACATACCTGCAAATTTAACAAAATTGTTTATTCCAGGCCAGTTTTTCCCCATTTACAATGTTTATAAGGTGCTCCCGCTGAAGCCTAGGTGCCCCTAAATACCTCAATCTAAATTCATCAAGGACCGGACATATACCAAGGAAATGTTCCACACTCTCCAGCTCTCTCCTATTACACAATGAACACTCATAGAATCTATCTTTCCTCCAAGGAATATAATTCATACTTAAAAGTTCCGCTCTTGCCTTAATTATATTCCTAACCAGATTAATATTATTATTGTTCATATACCCATTTTTATCGTAATCTAATTGGGCATAAAGTAGCTGGTGGATCGATATTCTTGCCCTATTTATCCACATTTCTCTAGTTCCAGACTTCAGCCTTTCCACCACCAAACTATATCCCTTTCTATCCATCGTGAGCTATTCAATTTTAAATTCTGGATCCTGCGGCTTTATCCATTGCTCCCATAACCTGATCCAATTCTTATACCAGCCTATCTGCCTTCTTATTATTTCTTTCAGGCGAAACTTATTAAGCCTCTCTTCATTTTTATTAAAAACTGTTATTCTCAGCTGTGAAAAAGTCCTCATTGTTTCCGTCTTGCATAAACAATCAAGATGTTGTACATAGAATATAGATGATCATTATGTCTTATCATTCATTACATTACATGTAATGTAAGAAAGAACTTTTTTCCTATTCCTAACACCAACAACATCAATGCAATCCAAATTAAATACATCTGTAATAAACTCTCTTACCTCAGAATACTTGAAGCAATCCTGGAATTCAAAATAACAATGAATATGATATTCTGCACTTGACCCAACTGTACCACACTCTAACGCGCAACAGAATGATAAAACATTGTGAAAAGAGTTAACAAACAATTGCCTTATCTGCGGATGCACATCCGCTCCCACATTTACAGTGACATACATTTTACTAGTTCTTTTCCTTGTACCACTACCCACGCAACCTTGAGCCACACCCTTTTTGATAACACACTTAGAATTATTTTCCTTGTTTGAACAATGTGGTGAATCGCGACCGGGTATAAAAGGCTGTACTAGTTTATACAACCCGGTCGCGATTGGAGTGCCATTCGAAGCTCCTTCGGAGTTAAGGGCCTGCGGCCCGCATTTTTGAACTTTACCCCCCCTTGTAATATTTAATTTATTCTTCGACGGCGTCAATACCCAAATTACGTAAAGCCAAAATACTATCTGTGCACAAATTATGAACAATTCCATCATTATGCGGAATGTGTTCTAAAACAACGCCGTCTAAAGTAGTAATAATTTTAAATTTAACGTTATAGCTGCTATAATGCCGCAAACAATCTTCTCTAATTAGAAACAATTCCAAATCTTTAATTTTTAAAATATTCCTTCTGCTTGTATTTAAAAATTGACCATTACAATAGTTTAAAACTCTAATAGCAAAACAGATTTGATATATTGGATATTTATTCAACAATGCAAATGTAGCAATCTTAATTCTATTATCATAAAAATTGAAGTTCGCTCCCAATAGCAAGCACTTCCAAGTTAAAGGCCACTCATTGAAATCTGCGTAGTCAATCAATGACTTGTAAGCAATTCTGGCCAACCTCCTGTGCAGAATGCCATTAGGTATAAACTCAATAAATAAATCCATCTACAAATAATAATATTTATTAATCAATACATTATAATACATTTTGATATTTAAGACCACAAAACTTATATTTATATGAAGTAATACATTCATAAGTGAATAACATAAAATTTAATCTAAACCGATCAGCATCCGAAAAAGCTTCAAAATTATTATAAGGACGACCCCAGAATGTGCTCGGTGTCCTAAATGCTTTCATTGAACGCATCCATGAAAGAAATGATTCTGATCCAAATACACTATTACTAGCTACATATTGTTGACAAAATGGTTTGTAAGTATGATACATAACAGTTGATGGCTTTACAATCTTACGTGGCATATTAGTGGTAGCACGATTATCTCCCCACGTTGTGTAATCCACTTTTACATCATTCCAAGTAACATTGTTCAAACGTATATATTCCATTGCAGCAGAATTAAGAGTCTGCTCAATAATACCAATATCAGCAATATTATCAACTTCCGGGAAAACCAAAGACGAACTCTCGTCACGGTACTTCTGTACATAATAATTAGCCAAGGAAAAACGTACATCATCTGATATATTTCTATCACTGTATATAGTAATGTCCTTTACAACAAAATTACAAATCTTGAAAGTTATGGATTCTAACTTTACTTTTGAATACGCATCAATCAAAGCAAGCAATTGTTTGTTATTATAATGATATGACGGATCACTTTTATCACTTTTAGGTCGCATAAACTGATTTGTTAGCAATTGAAATTCTTCAATATTAGCATTATATCCTCCACCACCAAGTATAGAACCAGGATTACTAAAAGTATGCGTATAGTAACAGACATTCGGATATGAAAATGTTCCAACGAGCGGACGACACTTACGCCTAAGGGCAACACTAAGTTTTATCCACCATGTTCCTGCACACCATGAGGACACGAATGACTTTCTGACAATTATGATATGCGACAGGTTAAACTAAACTGCCATATCAAGTGTTGTTGGTTTCAGAAGAGGCGCTTCCTGATAGGACATTCAGATAGCTTTAGGATATAACATGTAAAATAAGTGAACAAGTAAAACAAACGTTTGCACATCACACAGTTCTGTATGTTATTTAATGTGGGAATAATAACTAAATAATTATAGTAAGAGCTGGTTTTCTTACACTCACATAATAAATGTTTTCATACTTATCAGTAGACCGAGTTCAAACTTTTATTTGCAGAAAACTTTGTTTTGAGAATTGAAAACTGTTAGAAATTAGGAATTGTAATAATTAGGGAATATGACCTTATTTTTACTTTCTCCTACTCCTAGTAAGAGGAAGTATTGTAATTGTGACAAATTTTCGATATCGAGTTTTCACCGAAAATATCCGTTTTGGGGTCCCCTGAGTCCAACAAAGTGGTTTTTAGCAAATGGTCTGTATGTGTGTGTGTATGTATGTATGTGAACAGCATAGCTCAAACACGAAAAACCGCAGAAAGTTCAAACTTGATATTCCGTTTAGGCATCACCATGGGATCTGATTATACGCTATCTGTCAAAATTCCTCAACCGGAAGTACCACTTTACTAGTAGTTTTTTTTTTACTTTTTTGCATTTTTCTCGAAAATGGTTTCGACGATTTTCTTTAAACTTTGTATATCAAATACACATACAACGAGCTACAACTTTTATTTAAAACATTTCTCTGGGAAAATTCATTGAAGGGCAGTAATTGGATAGGGGTGGGGATAGGTTTTAATCTAAAGTGGTTTTTCAGGTTATTAGACAATTCTGTCATCTAAATAACGTTAATTAGAATTGAATATTTTGTTGAAATTCCGAGTTGGACAAAAATCGGATAACAGTGCGTTTACTTTACCACTTTACTAAATGATTTTTTTCACTTTTTCGCAATTTTCTCAAATATGGCTCTAGGCGATTTTCTTAAAACTTCTTATATAAACTAAACATACCATGACCTGCAACTTTTATTTAAAACTTTCTCTAGGAAAATTCATTTAAGGGCACTTTATGGGGAGAGGTGGGGTTACGTTTTTCTCTGAAGTGCTATCATAGTTGATTATACAATTCTATCATCCAAAGAAAATTAATTAGACATAAATAGATGGCCAAAATTCCGAGTTTCAAGGAAATTAGTAAACCGGAAGTGCGCTTTTACTGAACAGTTTTTTTTCAGTTTTCGACGAATTTCATTAAATTTGGCACACAAACTATAAAATTTGTCAATTATAATTTTGAGAACTGGAGTAAAAGGAAGTTGTGTGAGTGTTTCACACCAGATTTTTTATGACTCTCATGGGTTTATTTAAACTGGGATAAATAATATCACAAATTTAAATTTTATCTCCCGAATTTAAATTTTATTGACGAATTTATTCTTCTGTGTACTTTTAATACGAAAGTTAACGATTTGTCCTTTCTTCTTGTAAGATCTAAGTCTATATACTAAAAAAAAAAAAAAAAAAATCAATTTTTATTGTCACATTAATTATTAAAATGTAGGAAAATATCTGGAAAATATTATTTCTATTATATCCTGATAAAAATGTATGGATTTTCAATGTTAAGATTGCAAACAAAGAACTCTTTCAAAAAGGTTGTGTTTATTTAAATTTTAACATGAAGAAATATTTATTTATTTTTTTCCCCATAATTGCAGGTGAACCTGGTGCCGACGGCGCACCAGGAATTCCAGGAGCTCCAGGTCCTCCAGGCAATCCAGGCGGACCCGTAGATTATTCAAATAATGTTGTGAGTTTTATTTATTCATTTTTTTATTATTTTCAAAAATATTTTTCTTTTAAATTTATTTATTTATTGACCATGAAACAGCTTTTTAGTACAATATTTGCCACTAGCAATTATAGAATAGAGAAACATAAAATCAAGCCCAAATTTGACGCCAAAATTTATTAGAGTCTGTTCGATTTATTATTTTATTTAAACAATTTTAAAATTGTAATAGTTAATTTTATATATATATATAAAAGAAGATTCAACTTTAATATTTTCAAATTAACTGTGATTTTTTTTTTTGCAAAATTACTTTCTACTTAATAAAAAATAAAATAAAATTCAAGTTATCGTAATTTTCGTAATGAGGCCTTGGTTCCAATAAGTTTTTTTTTGGAAGCACTAGCCTAATTGGGTTAGCTGAAAAGGCTTAGAAGATAATTTTGTTAAAATAGATGAAGTCATTATAGAAAATTAAGGGCCAGATGTTTTTTTTAAAGAACTAAATCTTTTAATTCAATATTATAAAATTATGTTACAACATTATTAATATAATTGACATTAATCAATTATTATGAATTATTAATATATATTATATTATTATATATTATCAATTAATAATTATTATTATTATAATATTATTAATCAATACATTATATCAATATTATGTACAATATATATTACATATATTGCTACAATATAAATATTAATCATTAAATTAAACAGTGCATAACAAAATGGATCAACGTAAAAAGAAGATTTGCATTATTTCACTTTTGTCTTCTAGGATACTGACACAGATATCGGATATGATACCACATTGGGTCGCCCTGGGCCACGTGGTCCAAAAGGTGCTCCAGGCCCAATTGGGCCGCCAGGAATGAAAGGTGAAAAAGGAGTACAAGGAGAGAAAGGGATCCGTGGAGATATGGCCGGAAAAGGGAGTCGCGGTGAAAAGGTGAGTGTATTGACCTGAAGCAATCTTGTTTGTGCATGGTTGGCGGAAGTTGGGAAAAATGTGCAGGAAGAAAGATAATAATAGAGCTTGTTTCTTTACTTAATCACATTAGGCAGTGCAGGCCAACTACTGTTCCGAGTTAGAGCACTCTTCACTAAATACGTACGAATCGTATATTATCTCGTATATTATCTGAGACACATTATCTGTCCGAAATAACTAGACACACTCGCCTTTTGTTCACAATAATTTTGTTCCATCTCTTTCATCTAAATTTTAAGTAACTTACATTTGTTTACGTTCTTGTAAATTTATCCAATCTTTTTTCCAATTAATTTAATTTATATTTCAATTAAATAATTGATAAAACAATTGATATTTTAATTAATGCTGAAAAATCAAAAATATTTATTCAATTTAAAATTTGCATAGTCTTGAAATGTATGAAATCTTTAACTATATACTTTCTTTACTGTCCTCATGTTTTGGTCTAGTGGCTAGCGCATTAACCTTTGATCTGAGAATTCAGCGTTTGATTCCCGTTAAGGTACAGTTCGTAGCGCACCTAGGTAGCGAAGGTGAGAACTAAACGGCGAGGGAACTGTGGCGTTCTTACCACGCGTCACCCCTCCACAAATATATCACCGTCTTGCAAGCCGCTGATTCTTTATGGACTGTTGCATCATACGTTAGTACCTTCTATAAATGTACCATTTTTCTATGTCATCAAATTTTTGAAATCAAATCGTAAAAGTTGAAAAATATCGCTCTTGTTGACGACATTCTGTAGGCAGTCTTTGACACTTTTCAACATAATTTCAATAACACAATGTAGAAATAATTTATTATATCATGTATGAATGAAAAATATTCTGAATACCAAAATTAAAAATTATTAATAATACGCTTCACAGTTTAACTAAATCCTTTCAGACAGAAACTTTTAACGCCCTGTCTGTGATTAGCAATGCTTATAGTTTCCATTGCCGAGTTACTGACTTCCAAAATAGGGATCTCAAAATGTAACTCCCACTTCACTCACTATAGTGGGTCAATTATCGCAGCCATCATAGGACTAGAGAAACGTGGCCTAGAAAGCGCTATGCACTAAGCTCAATATGCTTAAACTTAACTAAATAATTAGAATTGAACTAACTCGTTCTAGATAATAGGAGGCAAATCTAGTTTTTATTTGTTGTTTTTAAATAATTATTTTTTTTTTTTTTTGCGATTCAGAACTCTCTTTACCAAAAGACCGGCTTGGTTGCTTGAAATTTAACTAAGTTAATCCAATAGGTGCCAAAATTCTTAAATAATTCCCAGTCTATATTTTCTTAATTATTTGACCACCTTTCCCGATTACGCCGCCACAAATCCAGTCCAAACCATATTTTTTTTTTTTTGGCCCTCGAACTTTCGCTGTAGTTCTCAGAAGCTACGCTTTTGTAGGTGGTTAGGTCTGTAGTGCTAGAAAATATCTACAGTTATTTCCTTAAAAGGCAATTTCCTTAACCATTTTTTTATACTCAAGGGATTTCCGTGAAAATCAATTTCGAAACTTTGACACAATCACAATATTTCCTCTCTTAATATGAGAAAATGAAAGTAAAAATATAAAAGAAATATTCGAGTGAATATTGTATTTACAACTCTCATTCAGTTACTTACTTATAGTTACTGGATTTCTTATTGGCCAACTGAAAAGTAAGGTAGGTGGGTGACACTTTGACGAATGTTTGAAATTGACACTTTATTTTCTTCTATATAAACAGCCAGCCGTTTTTCTACTTCCGTTTATTTTGTAACATTCAATACATTCGCACTGAGACAATTAAAAAAAGTATAAATCATTAAAATAAATTACTAAAATTTAATTGAGTTAAAAGATAAGCATTTCTTGATTGACTAATTTGATTAAAAAAAAAAAAAAAAATCTGGTGCAAATCTACGGTCCCACCCTTGATTATATTTCATAAAGATCAACTAAGAAGCATACAATAGAGAATCGGGTGAAGGAATATTGAGTACTTCACCCATTAGGTTAGTTATTTTAAAGGGGAAAGGAATATCGAGTACTTTCCTCTTAGTGTGTATGTTTAGTGTGAGTGTATTTATTAGCGTGAACGTATTTATTAGTGTGAATGTATTTATTAGCGAGTACGAATTTATTAGCGTGAATGTTTTATTAGCGAGAACGTATTTATTAGCGTGAACGTTTTTTTTAGCGTGAATGTATTTATTGGCAAAAATGTATTTATAAGCGAGAACGGTTTTATAGTGTAAATGTATTTATTAGCGAGATTGCTGGTATAAATAGTTAGCTTAGTATTTTATTCTATTTCGGGGTTGAAAGAAATTATATAAAAGTATTTCAACCCCTTAGGTTTAGTTTAATTTAGATTTAGTCTCTTATAGAGGGTGCAGGAACATAAGTTAAAAGTACTGCACTCCACATTTAACTTGTTCAATAGCCACCTTAAGTAAAAGTTATACAATTAAAATATCTAAAAATTACAATATTAAATGGAAGAATGTTGCTTTTGGTTTTTGCTTGGGTTGTTAAAATAGGTTCTCCAGAAGTTAAGGGATGGCACTGTAATAACCCGCACTCCCCCTCGTCGACCAGATCGATGAGATAAGTGGGGAAGTGTGGGAAGAATCAACCACCAATGGTTCCACCTCACTCTGCCAGGCAAACGTCTGCGAGGCAAAGCGTCGTGTGTGGACGCCAATTAAGGTATTGGTGCCATCCCAGCTCGAGTGGCAAAAGAAGAGAAAGATATATAAGAATGTGGGGCGCTAATGGCCATAGTCGTCGATGCGCCCGGAATAAAAAAAAAAAAAAAAAAAAAAAAAATAGAGAATCATGTACAATAGAATAAAAGGTACAGTTTACGCATTCATAATATCATTTTCAATATAAGTATGAATAGTATAAATAGTTTCTAAGTTAATCACAGTTCACTCTTTAATCAATTATTAATATCATCTTTTAATGTCTGCTTGTAATTAAAAACTTTTAGATTGTAGCTCTGAAGATGTGAATGTATTTGGTAAAAAAAAATAAATAAAGAAAATACAATTTAAAATAAATTGTACGTATTTTTTACAATAGAAGAGTTGAAATGGACTTTCTAAAAACGGTACTGTAAATGAGAGAAGTTAACTTTTAACTTTTACTATATATATATATATACACATACATATATACATCTGTTCCAAAAATAAATAAAATATATAACAAATTAATTTACCTAAAACAAGACTTTTCCAAAATTATACTTTTAAAAACGTTGGTCTATAAGGAAAAAAAAAAATAAGAGAAGGTAAAAATAGGTTTGAAAACTCAATTACGTTTGTATTTTTTTAATTAAATACATATTTGCAAAAAATAAGAAAGAGATAAGAAACTTTTAACTGAAAATGTATATTGTATATTGATATGTAATATTTTGTTATAAGCGATATTAAATTGGTGGGGAATGTGTTTATGCTACAGAGCTATCTTTTTAATAAAACAAAATTATTTTATATTGTAACTGAAGGCGATCTGTAGTAACGCCATTCCTTTAATGTATTTTAAAAACCGGTGCGTCTATGTTATAAAAATCATCTACGCAATAGCCTATGATTGCAACAGGCATGTCCTGCCAGATAGCGACATATTTTTGGAGGAGAGAGCATTTGTATAGCAGGCCGTTTAGTTGTGGCCTTCACTAGCAATTCTCCCCGCTCTCAGGCACTGCTGACGAAGGTTCCCAGCTTTCTCTTAGGTTTATGGCTGAACATCGATTATATCTGATGAGAATGGAAACCTCAACGCTTCACTATAAGTAAATGCTAGAAACTAGACTAAGGAAGAGGTCATCAGTCTAGGTACTAAGCACGCCCAATGTTGCTTAACTTCGATGCTGGGAAGTTCCAGTATGTCATTCATATCCCCAACTGTGCTACTTCCAGATATGAACGTCCAGAAAATCTCCTTGACCAAAATACGACTAGCTAATGGGTACCAAGAGCTAGTAAAGCAATCTGTTAATTGTTCGCTGTCTGTAGGGAAAATCGTCAACACTGTATCTCTTGGCAGGACTATCGAGTTCAATTATTATGGGGCTTGATATAATCAAAGCTTTTGACTTGATCATTTATGCCGGTCAGGATAAGTACTCCTTCCGGAATAATCCAAACGAGACCTTCTCTTTTAATCGAACGACATCGGAGGAATCCATCGGGCTAGGCGGATTCCTAGCTCTGGATAGCTCCCAAGCAAAAACGCTTGGAGCAATGGTAGAAGAAATATGAAGTGAAGGTCTGTAGTCAGAGAGCACGCATTGTCCATAAAATTGAAGTTAGCGACACCACACCGATCAAGCAGCGACCCTATCCGGTTTCACTAAAAATCCTGAGTGCCATAAAGGCGGAGGTTAATCCCCTCCTAGAAGCTGGCATTATCGAACGGATTTTGGTGTATTTTGCAAGAATTGTTTATTATCTTTTCCTTTAACGAGCTTTTTCAATTGGAATTGGAGAAATTTAGCATGAGAATGTTGGGTATCAGATTTTTTGTTTGTTTTAACTTAACTTGTTTGTCAATATTTTGGGCAGCAGCGATTAGAAGAAAACCTAAGCCCACCTCACCCCACCACAAAAAGTGGTCCTTAGAAATGATCATTTTTAAGACAATTCTCCAATTGATCATAGAGCAAACGGTGTTTTTTCCCCCCTTAAAATGTCATACAATTTCTAGCAATTTCTCTTTACTTTGTCTTACTCCTAGCAAGAGGAAGTATTGTAATCGTGTCAAATTTTCGATATCGAGCTTTCACCTGAAATATCCGTCTTGAGTCCATAAAAGTGGGTTTTAGCTACTGGTCTCTAGCGTGTGTATGTATGCATGTGAACAGCACACCTCAAAAACGAAAGACCACAGAAAGTTCAAACTTGATATTCCGTTTGGGTATCAGCATGGGATCTGACAGTACCATCATGCTTCTGTCAAAATTCCTCAACCGCTAGTAGCACTTTACAAGTTGTTTTTTACTTTATGCAATTTTCTCAAAAATGGCTCCAACAATTTTCTTGAAACTTACTAGATGATCAACTACACATATAAAAAGCTACAACTTTTATTTGAAATATTTCTCCCCGGAAAAATTCATTTAAGGGCACATTTGTGGGAGGGGGTGAGGGTTATGGCTTCCTCTAGAATAGAATAGAATAATAACGGGGGGGGTGAGCCTCATTCCACTGCGACTACAAATTGAGGTCTATTGTGGATCCCCTTAAGTTACAGAACAGCCCCCAGCTTTGCCCTCCTAATCAATCCTAGCAAAGCTGAGAGCGGCTCCGTCATGAAGCTTTCAGCTTCGGGATTGCCCGTCCCCAATTGAAGAAACCTAATCCTCGCCAGCCGGCGCACTCACAAAGGATGTGCGCCGGGGTCTCCTCCTCTACCTTGCAGAATCGGCATACCGCACTATCCGCAAGTTGTAGGTGGTGCATGTGTCTATTCAGCCTACAATGCCCTGTTAGTAGACCCACAATTAACCTTATATCCCTTCGGGTTTGGCTTAGTAGGTCTTTGGTGAATTTAGGCAAATGTCTTTTAATGAAGAGCTTTGCCTGCCTCTGTCCTGGTGTTCCCTCCCACCAACGCAGACGCTGATCTTCTATCCACCCCCTGATAGAAGTTTGGATGAGGCTCCTGGACAAGCCGCAGAAGGGTTCGGGGCCTATAAAGGGTGGGGGTTATGGCTTCCTCTAAACTGCTATTTCAATTTATTAGATAATTCTGTCGTCTAAATAATGTTAATTAGAATTAAATATGTTGTTGAAATTAGGAGTTTGTAAAAAATGGATGATCGGAAGTGCGTTTACTTTACCACTTTACTAAATGATTTTTTTTGCTTTTTAGCGATTTTCTCAAAAATGGCTCTGACGATTTTCTTGAAACTTACTATACAAACTACCTATACAAAGATGTACAACATTTCTCTGGGAAAGTTTATTTAAGGGCACTTTGGGGGGGGGGGGGTCTCTAAAGTGCTGCCGTAGTTGATTATACAATTCTAACATCCAAACAAAATTAATAAGAAATAAATAGATTGCCAAAATTCCGAGTTACAAAAATTAGTAAACCGGAAGTGCGCTTTTACTGAACAGATTTTTCAGTTTTCGACGAATTTCATTCACAAACTATAAAATTTATCAATTATAATTTTGAGAACTGGAGTAAGAGAAAGTTGTGAGAGTGTTTCACACCAGATTTTTTTCAGCTGTAATACACGCATATTATACATACTTCTATATCTTATAACCTCCCCACCAATGTGGTGTGTGATATAAACATTTAGTTGAAGTCGTCTTGCTATATGAATTGATTCACCATAAGCCAAAAATAATGAAGCATGCTTCGATGGATAAAATCATAATTGTCATAAAAACTTTTAAGTTTTAGAATCGTAAGAATCAGCTGTGAGAGAAAGTCGATTGAATATTTCTCACCATTTTCTATTTTAATTTTTTTATACTGCAACTTTGCTATAAGTGAACGGGCAAGTCCGAGAAAAAGTTGTGATGTGGTACTTTACGATTTAAACCACCCTGTTCCTTGAGGATATTAAAACATTATGGATTTATTTTTTTTCTCCGAGGGTTCTGTACTGCGACCATTTATGATCTATTGTACCCCCTCTGGTGCCGAGGATGAGCTAGCTCATCTACAGCACCCTCTCCATGTTGAGCTCTCTAAGGAATCCGAAAATCCTAGAAGGTCCTAGGGTAAGTATTTCCTCCTCCCCTAACAGGTAACGGCCCAGATTATTAAATCTTCTTTGAATAACGGCATCACAGCCTGTGAGGAGATGTATCGGAGTTTCCTCCATCTCCCCACAGAATCTGCATGTGCCATCATCTTCTAGGCCAAGCTTCCTCAGGTGTCCTCTGAGTCTGCAAAGCCCCGTAAGGAATCCCTTATGAATACGGATCCTGTTCTTACACAGACTGATGCAGGCTTTCGACTTTTCCTGGTTATATCCACCCGGCAGACCTTGGTTTGCCTTAGTCCCGGGATGGTGTTCCAGAGACGAGCTCTTTTCGTCACCTCCTCCTTCTTGATTTCTCCGCAAAAGGGCACTGGCCCAATGAAAGGAGATACACCGCCTTCTTTTGCCAGGGTGTCGGCTACCCTATTGCCTTCCACGCGAACATTCCCGGCACCCAGTACAGGGAAACTTTATTTCTTCTGCCTAGGTCGTTGAGCTTACCTAGGCAATCCCATACCATTTTAGCATTGATCACATAAGAAGTCAGTGCTTTAAAGGCAGCCTGACTATCGGATAGGATAACTATCTCCTGATTCCGATATCCTCTGTTAAGGTTCAACCGAACACACCTTCCAATAGCGTGAATTTCCGCCTGGAACATGCTTGGAAACCTGCCCATGGGTTCCGAGTGTTTGGTTATAGGCCCAAACACCCCTGCCCCGGTTCCTTGATTAAGTGTTATCGAAGGGGACGTTTTTAAAATAAAATTTTAGACAGGTTCGGCTAATGAAATAATGACCAACTGAAGGAAATCTGATAGGGTGAGCGGTCTTGTAACCATAAAGTGTTTACAAAAATTTTTCTTTTAGACCTAGTATTTAGTTGTAGAAGATATTTACCATTATCTCTCTTGACATAAAGCGAAATAGAAGTATTGATGAAAAGTAATGGATTTGATTAACCATAATACAACTAAAGCTGCTTATAACAATTTCAGGGTATTCCAGGGCCTATTGGAGAGCCAGGACTAAAAGGTGATCCTGGAGAACCAGGTGTTGACGGACTACCAGGTATTCCAGGAGCTGCTGGTAAACCAGGCATCAAAGGAGAAAAAGGTAAACTTATTAAATGATTTTTATTCACATTTTGAAAAAAATTAAAGGCTTTTTTTAATTTTTTGTAAAAAAAATTGCCATATTAATAGTTCATTCAGATCTGTCAAATCGAAATAGATTGAATTGGATAGCGGAATAACGGATTGAATAGCGCATTTAATTTTATATGATCAGATCTAATTTATGGTATTTTTTTTTTTTTTTAAGCCTATCATATTTAGAAAAAAAAGTTTATAAAAATAGACAAAAAATGTATATTTTCCTATTTTTAATAGATGAATTATTATTAGCACGTAATAAGATGCAGGAAGGTATTTTGATAGTAAGTTAGGTTCATTGCCTAAAGTAATTTACTGTACCTCAATGTTATAAGGACCAATGTCCTGTTACTATGAGAACGCTGTTGTCAAAGTTTGCAGTGAACTTATGATTTCAATAAATCGCTAGTTTTACATTACAATCATGATGCAATTTATTTTTATGACCTTTTAATACACTTAGTTTCAATTGGCGACACGTTTTTAACTATTTAATTGTTTTAAATTTTTTTTTTTTGGACATTGGCCCCTAAGTGAAGAACGCATTCGAGGACATCGAGGACAACAAGATTAATGTCTGTAATTATCTTGTACTTGCGCAGTAACTGGTGAGAAATCTTCATTCAAGCTCTCTGACTTTTGAGTGATAAATAGAAATTCCTGCTGATACATTTCAGCAATGACATTAAATAACGATACTTATTTTCGTCCAGTGGTATTTAATGCCAGTTGTATTTAATGATATTTAACAAAATAAAACTGCAACTAGATGAATGCAATTCTTCAATCTAGGTAGTTGAAATCTACCATCTAGTTTAAATAAAAGAGGGCCAACGTTCATATTCACCAGGAATTATTGGCCCTAAATTATTTTAGCGCTGATACGACTTGGGCCAATGTGCACTTCGGCCTTTTTTTTTCTTAAGATATACTGGACGTTGGCCTGAATATATTTTCTATTTTAAAGGTTTTACGTTTATTTTTGGACTTAAACTCTTATTGAATTAAAAATTTATGATCTAATATATATGTCCATTGCTGTATTTATCTCATTTGACCAAATTTAGGACATTGGCCCTTATAACATTGAGGTACAGATTTATTAGCCAAAATCGTGCTATGTATGCATAGTGGGCAGTGTGGCTAAAATAATATTCATACTGACCTCAAGATTCTTAACGACTTAGCAAAATCCCGGCGTAATAGATTTATCATATATTTTTCAAATTCCCAGGATTCAATAATTTGAATAAGGGGGGGGGGACAAATGCTGGACAGTCTCAGATATTATCCTTTGTTCATTTCATACTCATTCCAAAGTTAATCTTTTAAGACGTTTTAGGCAAACCTCCTAAAGATTTAATGATGGCTATCGTTATTTTTAAATTTATGTTATTAAACAAAAATATCTCCTATTTCTGTTAACATATTATAAAATTCAAAATTAACTTTTTAATAATGAAACCATCTCTAAAATAATTATTGATCTGAATAATGGAAAATGTTTAAAACTCTTTAGACATTAAATTAAAAACTTTTTCTTTACCTCCCCAATATAGCCTAATGGATTTATTTTTTTGATATTCTGAATAAATTCACAAGTTTTTTCTTTACCAATAAAAAAGTGGCCATATTTTGTTCATTTCTCAAAAAAAAAAAAAAAATTATTATTAAACTCTTAATATCTTACAGCCAATAATGTGTTGTTTTTTCCCCCCTATTTTTTAAAATTAAAAATTTTTTTTTGTTCTATTTCCATTCACCCACTTTAATACGATCAATCCGATCGTAAATATTTTATTAATAATTCATTATTTGTCGAAATTTTCAGTTGTTGAAATTAAATAATGGTAAAAAAGAAATAAAAATAAAAATGTAAAAAAAAATTATAATAATGAAGATATGAGACTTTTTTGTTTCTTTTGAGCAGCTAAAAAAGTTTCCGTTTACTTCAGTTATTGTGGAAAAACAAACAAAAAAATGAAAAAAAAAAAAACTTTTTGATTATTAAAAAAAATCTGGTGTGAAACACTCACACAACTTTCTCTTACTCCAGTTCTCAAAATTATAATTGACAAATGTTATAGTTTGTGCACCAAATTTAATGAAATTTGTCGAAAACTGAAAAAAAAAACTATTCAGTAAAAGCGCACTTCCGGTTTACTGATTTCCTTCAAACTCGGAATTTTGGCCATTTATTTATTTATAATTAATTTCATTTGGATGATAGAGTTGTATAATCAAGTATGATACCACTTTAGAGAAAGCTGTAACCCTACCCCTCTCCTAAAAGTGCCCTTAAATGAATTTTCCCAGAGAAATGTTTTCTATAAAAGTTGTAGATCTTTGAATGTTAGTTTATATAAGAAGTTTCAAGAAAATCGTCGGGGCTATTTTTGAGAAAATCGCGAAAAAGTGAAAAAAAAATCATTTAGTAAAGTGTTAAAACAAAAGCACTTCCGGTTTTTCGATTTTTCTCAAACTCGGAATTTCAACAACATATTTAATTCTAATTAACATTATTTAAATGACCGAATTGTGTAATAACCTGAAATAGCACTTTAAGGGTAACCTAACCCCATCCCTCCCCCAGAAGGGCCCTTAAATCAATTTTCCCAAGAAATGTTTCAAATAAAAGTTGTAGCTCCTTGTATATGTAGTTGATGTACCAAGTTTAAAGAAAATCGTTGGAGCCATTTTGAGAAAAACGCAAAAAAGTAAAAAAAACAACTAGTAAAGTGGTACTTCCGGTTGAGGAATTTTGACAGATAACGCACAGTCGACATGTGATACCTAAACGGAATATTAGTTTCAGTTTTCGGAACTATGCTGTTCACACACACACACACACACACACACCACACACACACACACACACACACACAGACCATTTGCTAAAAACCACTTTTTTGGACTCAGGGGACCTCAAAACGGATATTTCCGGTGAAAACTCGATATCGAAAATTTGACACGATTACAATACTTCCTCTTACTAGGAGTAAGAGAAAGTAAAAATATATATTATGATAATAATTTCAAATCAATGCATTTGACCATGGTCAAGTATTTTTTTACTCTTTTTATCAATCGCCCAATTAGTTAGTAAGAACAATCTTTTGAATCGTAATTGTTATAATTATCTGATGATAAATTATTTAAAAGTCGGTGAAATGGACAAATTACAATATCACAGTCTTAACAGATTTTAGAAAAGACACAATATTACATGATTTAATAGTTATATATGCGCAATTTATTTTAATAATATTGGCCACTTTTGGTTCCAGTAAAAAAAAAAATTAACTTAATTAAAGAATGGCTTATTAAGCTGGATGTAAGGTATTGTGAAGTTCATTGAACATGAAGCTTTCTCAATATATTTCTACTGAAAAGGACGAAGTGCTTAAAGCTACAAGTTAATTACAATAATAGGGTGGCTAATGTTAAAATTAATCAATGAAATACGATTATTACAC
Source organism: Triatoma infestans (assembly GCA_011037195.1). Lineage (NCBI taxonomy): Eukaryota > Metazoa > Arthropoda > Insecta > Hemiptera > Reduviidae > Triatoma > Triatoma infestans. The sequence continues at coordinate 7,383 of JAAEAF010003828.1, read as the reverse complement.
TCATTATTTCGCCAAGACGATAAAAGTGTTATTTATGACGGAAAAAAATTTGGCCAATCTAAGGAGCTCCATTAATAATGGATAGGACATTTTATTTAACTCATCACACAGAGAGGACATTATTTTAGGATGATTTTAGATGAATTAAAAACAAATGGAATCAATTTTTTAAGTTATTAATAATAAAGGACCTTCTTGAAAAATATTCAAAATAAAAAATAAACAACCATTGAGTATAGTAAATTTGCCAAGTTTAAAAAAACGAAATGAAATTGAGGATACAAAAATTACGAAAAACTGAGATAAAAGAATTTTCATCAGAGGCATTTTCCGTGGTAGCCTGCTTCATTTTGTGGTCATCGACCGGCTTCGGGCGTTCACCCCTCTTCAGGATGCTTTTTCAGACAGTGCGACAACACAGAGTGTAGAGTCTACAGAGTGTGTAAACTAAGTTTGCTCTGTGCAAGTCTGTGTTGTCACACTGTCTGAAAAACGCTTCCTGAAGATGGGCGAACGCCCGAAACCGGTCGATGACCACAAAATGAAGCAGGCTACCATGGAAAATGTCTCTGATGCTTTCCAGTTCTGCGGAACCAACCACCACAACAAAAGAATTTTCAATAAACATTTTAATCTAAATTTTCATACCGGATCCCCTCATATCTGGGGAATTCTACGCTTTTCATTTTGTTTTATATCTTCTATGCTTCTTTTTCCTATTGTATGACAATCCGGCATCTGACTCTATCTAGTCAGATCCGGCCAGTGTACTTAAAATTCCAATATCCTATCTCGTTCTTCTTTGATTCATTCTTGGACGACCATTTCCCACTACCTCTTGGATTTTGGATATGAAATATTTATGTTCATATGCAGTAAATTTTTAGGCTTCTTACTATGCTTTCTACCAAAAATCCAAATTAGGCGCCTATCTTCCTTTCATAGGTCCCGAGGCTGCTGTGGGCGTGTCTTCTGGCACATGTCAGTCAGGCTTCCAGACATGGACAACTTCACAGAATTCACCCTTATGGATGAGCTCAGTTGATTTTCGGCAGTCCAGAATGCTCATCGCGGTTCCAGACTAGACCATTAGTGAGGCGTTGCTGTGTTTTTCACGGATTTCTCTCAGCCATCTGGTTGGATCCCTTATAGGACATCGTGGTTTAAGAAGACACCTCTACATAATGGGGCTCATGCCGGATCCATTTTGTAGAGTCTGCGAGACAGAGGAGGAAACTCCCATCCATCTTATGACTGATTGCTTGTTGCTTGGGTTGTGAGGAAATTAGGTTCAAGACCTTTGGTCGGAATAGGATGTCTGTGGAAGAGCTTAGGATATTTCCGCTTAAAGTTATGGTCCGATTTATTCGAACTGCGGTGAATCTTGGATGGAATAGATCCGGGTCTGGATTTTTGTTCTAGACCCGGTTTGTGGTGTTTTTCTTGGGATAGCTATACGGGCCTAGTGAGGCTTTGGATAGCGTAGGGTTTGGTCCCTCCCCACAGACAAATAATAAATAATAATTCTCCCAAAAAGTGCCAAGAAAATATAAGCGCACAATTAGGGACCAGGTTTCTTGGTATTTTGGTCTTGGCTTCAATATTTTTTGTCGGGCTAGCATTGTCGTCATCTAACGTCATTTTTCAACTTTTTCGGTTTCCGGGAGCTATATCAAAGGATCCTTTATAGTTTTGGAAGGTGCAAGCATCTGTATTACTATACAGCTTTTCCAACATTTGGAATAGTTTTCCTGTCATTAACTTTTCTTTATTAGGTATAACCTCTTCCATGAAATACCAACAAGCAAGAGACTATGTGAGCCGGAAGTAGGATGGTAATAACATTATAAAAGCCTTGCAGGTTAGCATGAATGACAGCCAAACTAGTACCATGGCAATGTTGTTGAAGTGATAATATTTGAGCCAAAATAAGATTAGAAATTGTAACCACGTTATATTTCCCAGGAAAGGTTATTTAGACATATTCAACAGGCCGAGGTCCTTCGGCTGGCAGAAAATGTTTTTCTTCAGCTTAGCCAGGTAATATAAAATGTAATTAATGTTGAAAAGGAGCAATAGGGATAGATTTCAATTTTTTTTTTTTGAATTATTTAACCAAAATTATTTTATTTGATTAGATTCTGGTAATAAGCCTGCACTGCTGAATATTATGAAACATATTCTGTCTTTCTTTATTAAGAGAGCGAATACGTACTAGTGATAAATGTTTCAACTTCTCTATGCAGTTTAAAGAGCCATCCAACCTTTGTTACCCTCCATCCTTCTTTTCTGCAATAAATAAACACTATAATTCAACTGATACTGTAATAGGAACATTTGTCCCATTCGCATGGTTGTAACTTCCCTTACTGAACAAAGCGGTTCGTTGACCACTGTTGACTTCAACGTTGAAGTCAAATTAGAACATGTTGTCTGATTGGCAAACAATTACAGATATTCAGATGTCAACTTGAGCTAATTGTGCCAAGCTTGGACACAAGTATACGGCCTTTAATGTTTAGATTGGCCAGCCGATTTTATCATTTCTCTCAATAGCAATAATGGTTTACTACTATTAATACAGAAAACGCTTTTACAGTACCTACCTTACTATTATTATTACTATTATTATTATTAGAGACATTTTCCGTAGTCGCCTGCTTCATTTTGTGGTCATCGACCGGTTTCGGGCGTTCGCCCATCTTCAGGATGCGTTTTTCAGACAGTGTGACAACACAGACTTGCATAGAGCAACTTAGTTTCACACTAACTGAGCCGTATTTTTAAAATGCTAAACTCTTAAACTAGGTAAAGGGATGTGGCCAGATGGGTGGGAAAACACGTGTTTGGGTTGTTAAAGGGCAAATTTTTTTTCTTACAGTGGACACAACACGTGGGGTTCTAATCTTTAAACTCTGTTGTTGGAGGGAGATTTACTTTACAATTAACTAACCAAAATATAAAGAATATAAGAAATACACAAAATAAATTTAAATAAAATTAAACAACGATTAAACTAACATTTAAAATTCATTCATTCGTTTAAAATTGAACGATATTTTATATAATTAAGTTTTTCTAGTTCCAAAGAATTAATAAACTCCAGTCATTCTTTCACTTTTTCACGCAACCCTCACATCCTCGCAAGCATATATACCTAATTATAGTTTTTTATATAATTAAGTTTTTTATTATGCATCCCACAAACCATATCACATCATCACTCACATACATCATCCAAATACGCACTTAACTTAAAATCTATTTAAGAACATTTGTTGCGTGTGTAATTGTGTTTCTGTTGCTATTGTGGGAAGAGTGTTCTGAATAATGGTTCACTGGCAAATTTTGTCTGTTCATTTATTAAGTTTTGTGCCTTGCGTTTATATATTTCGAGTTGTTCTACTATGTCAAGTCGTCGTCCTTTGTGGCCAGAGTGTATTAGCTTCATCGTGGTCGTTATGTCATCGGGTTTGTGTTTGTTAGTGTTTAGGTGATTGGCGTAATTTGAGTCAACTTTGTTGTATTTGTATGATCTGATGTGTTCGGTAAATCGTTCCTTGATTTTTCTGCCGGTCTGCCCCACGTAAATGTTGTCACAGTCCGGGCATTTCAACTCGTAGACCCCACTGCTGTCATACACGTCAGTGAGCTCGGTACGAGTGCGGAGTTTTTTGCCTAATTTGTTGTTTGTTCGGAAGGATGTCTTTAAAAATATGTCTCAGTTAGTGTGAAACGAAGTTGCTCTGTGCAAGTCTGTGTTGTCACACTGTCTGAAAAACGCATCCTGAAGATGGGCGAACGCCTGAAACCGGTCGATGACCACAAAATGAAGCAGGCTACCACGGAAAATGTCTCTGATGCTTTCCAGCTCTGCGGAACCAACCACCACAACAAATTATTATTATTATTATTATATATTTATTACTTATTTGTTTTTGGGGAAATAGCCCATACAAATAGAGTGAGGCTACTTTTTATTAATCATTACTACTTACATATTTACAAATATTAAAAAAAGCAAAAGCAAAATTAAAGAATACCTGCTTACAAATAAAATAGAATAAGTAAATAAATAGATAGCAGCATAAAGTGAAAAGAAGCTTCATCAGAAAAATTAAATTAGATAATCATAAACTACAGAACTTAAAATGAAGTAAATAGCGAATAAAGTAAAAGCTATAATTAGAAAAGCAAAATGAAAGAAACTAAAACAAAAAATAAAATAATAACTGCTCAATAGAAATCGTTTAATCTTTTCTGTCTGTGGCATAATATCAATATATTGAATTTATTTATATTTCGCAATTTTAAAATAGTAATTGGCTCAGGTAGCCGACACTCTTACAAGGCAAAATTATCATTAAAATGACTAAAAAATTGTGTTTAATCATTTATACAGAACGATCTTATTTAAAGGCGATTGATGATATAAAAGAGCCTGCAAAAGCTAATCCATTTGATTGTTTTGGATTTGATTTTATTTGGTTTTATGACCATTCTCTCAGGTTTATATTAAAACTCAATTTTAATTTTAATTTATCCTTAATACTCATATGTATATATACCAAAATTATTACTATCCATAAATCGACTAAAATGTTTCGATAATTTTATACCAAATTTCTCAAACGACAAGTTAAAATAATTTTCAGAGAATAATTATGTTTCTATATATATTTCAACCTACACAAATAAAAATGCAAATAAAATTATCTACATGTAATGAATAAATTTTCATAAATCTTAGAAAACAGAGTAAAATAAACAATAGCTCAATTATTTAAATTATAAATTAACATAGATTGCATTAAGGTTTATTTATGCACAACAGAAGTGAAGATTGCTACAAATATTCAATTACGTTTTTGCAAATTTATTTAGATACTTTACAATGGTTTTTAATGAATAATCATTTATTCAAAAAGTTCGACTGAATACTTAATAATGTCAACTATTCATTTCTGAATTTTTTCTATTTCTACCTCCTATAACTTGAAACTCCTTTAGTGTGTTTGAAGGGTTTTCTTTAATAATGAATTCAGTAACAATTAAGAAGTGACGTTTTTAATTATTTATGTTTTTTTAACTTGGTTAATTGAAGTAATTAATTTTGTAATTCGGTAAGGCTAAGTTGCCAGAATTTTTGAATTATTTTCATTTTAAATTATTTCATATTATGGTACAGAAAACCGGTCTGAAAATGAATTGTAGCATTTCCATATTATTATTATTTTTATTTATTTTTTTTTTTTTATTACCACGGAGTGTGGAAACACCCTAGAAAAATATTAGTTAACCGCGGCCAATAGCAAGAGGCGAACCAAAAATCCATATTTTTGCCTATGTTTTATATAAATATAAATGTACACAGACACACACACACATAAATACGCAAATACAGACGCACCACACACACACATGTACATATACATACATGTCCGTGCATATGCATATATATATATACAAACACAAACATGCGTACACACATGTACACACACACACATATCTGTACACATATACATTTTACATAACAACATACACCTTACATACATAAATACATGCACACATAAATACAAACAAGATTGACTCATTCCGGTTGACCCAGGGCAGTTCTTACAATATGACAGGTGCTCAGGATTACAACAGCTTGCTGCATCACCTTAATTATTCCCCCGTTTAGGCCTAGCTTGGCTAGACTTGTATGAAGTGTATGGGGGTCTAGACCTTCTGCAGAAATAATAATAGGTAGCATGTCTACCTGATCTACCTGCCTCCACTGGGATAGAATCACCTGGGCGAGCTCACAGTATTTCCTACGCTTCTCTTCGTAGGAGGAAGTCAGATTATTAGAGTTGGGGATAGCCACGTCCACAAGGCACACCTTCCGGGTTTGCCTGTCGTGCCATATTATGTCCGGTCGGTTGTGCGCAACTAACCTATCTGCCAATACTGTACGGTCCCAATATAGCAGATGACGGTCACTTTCCAGTACTCTATCAGGGGAGTACAAATAATATGGCGAGGCGTTAGGTAGAAGACCTACCTGCCTAACTAGCGCACTGTGTACTATTTTGGCCACATTATTATGTCGTATTATTATTATTATTATTATTATTATTATTATTATTATTATTATATTACCAACCTCGGGTGGGCTATATCCCTGCACTGCAGCTAATAGAGGCTTATTGTGCCATCCCCGATAGTTCTAGTAGACAAACCCTCCCTCCTTAAGGTGTTTGAGGGCCTTCACCACCAGGTCATTTTGAGCCACCATCTCCTCAGGTCGCAACGTACCAAAGGTCTCATACCTCAATTTAATTATTGCAACGCAATCAAACAACAGGTGGGGGGGGCCGTTTCCTCCTCTTCCTGACATAATCTGCACAAGGGTTCCGCTCGAATGAGCCCTACCTTGTACAGATGTTTTCCTGAACCTATCATGACCCGTAAATAGTCCCGTCATCAGATAGAACTGGCTCCTACTCAGACTAAGAGTCATTTGGGTCCTTCGTTTACACAGTCCTGGCATCATCCTTTTACTGTGTATAGCACCCGGGCTCCCCTTCCAGAGCTCTTCATGCTTACTGCGACACCACTCTCTAATCGCTGCACGAATCGCTCCGCCAGTTATCCCCAGGACCGGCTCTGGACCAATGAACGGAGTGTTTGCCCCGTTCCTTGCATCTCATTACCCTCAATCCCTGCATGTCCAGGCACCCATAGCAGCTGTACTTGTTGTGCCTGGAGAGTCTCACCAATGCCTCACGTCATTCTTTCACTAGGGATGAGGTAGTTCTGTAAGCCTCTAGGACTTTCAGTGCGGCCTGACTGTCCGAGCAAATGCGTATGACCTTGCCCCTTGGGGCTCTACGCAGGTTCTCCTCGGCACAGACCTTAATGGCAAAAACTTCAGCCTGGAATATAGTGGAATACCTGCCCAACGGCCTCTCAATGAGTACCTGCGGGCTCATTCCATACACTCCTGCTCCAGTTCCGCAATCCATCCTAGAACCACCTGTAAACCACAGAGGTCCTGTCCGGTAGCGTTTTTCCCACCCCTTGGACCATTTCCCACCCCTTGGACCATTCCGCCTAGAGCCTAGGAACACCAGAAATGGAACCTCGAAATTATATGTTGGACAGATGCTAACCTGGGCCATGTCTAACACTGGGCCTGGGTTTAGCTTTAGCCCCTCCCGGGCCCCTCTGCCTCCAAAGACCATTGTTGCACAGTCTGTGTGCACTGGTAGCATTTCCATAAAGGCCGCTCCAAAACATTAAAAAAGTTTTATTGTTTGGGTGAAGAAATAGAAGTTGTTCCGTCCTATACATATCTAGGTGTGAAATTCGTAAGTTCTGGCCACTTTCATCTAGCCC